>JAUCBJ010000765.1:0-100912 GCA_032718475.1 Nemertoderma westbladi | reverse complement strand
CCAAGAAACAAGCCCAACAATTATTACATTTCAGGGAAGAAAGTGAAAATGACCCAAGAAAAGCGAAAATTTCGTCGCGATGGTTGTAAAGTTGAAATGGAAATAAGATTCAGAGTTCAGAGAAACATTAACAATATATTTGGGTTAATTTAACATAAATAGAAACTGATATTATTAGTCTACAGATACAGTCCTTCCGGACTTCCTTCTTTCTTCCGGTACAGGACATTATCTTTGGCCTTCTTGAAGTCGTCATTGGTCACCTTCATTCTCCGTTCCCGCAACGCCAGCAGCCCCGCCTCCATACAAATAGCCTTGATATCGGCCCCAGACAGATCGTCCTTGGCCATTATGTAGTCCTCGAGATCCAAATCAGCGGCCAATGTCATCTTACTCGTGTGGATCGTGAAGATCCTCCGCTTCGTTTTCTCATCAGGGAGCGGAAACTCAATCTTCCGGTCGATGCGCCCTGGGCGAATCAACGCCGGATCCAACGTATCGATCCTATTGGTCGCCATAACGACCTTGACGTCACCTCGCGAGTCGAACCCGTCCAACTGGTTCAACAACTCGAGGAGGGTCCGCTGGATCTCGCGTTCCCCGCCGCTGTTCGATTCGTATCGTTTCGTTCCAATCGCGTCGATCTCGTCTATAAACACAATGGAGGGCGCGTGTTCCTCGGCGACACGGAACAGTTCCCTCACTAGTTTCGGCCCGTCTCCCAAGTATTTCTGTATCAACTCAGAGCCAACCACCCTTAGGAAAGTAGCCGACGTCTGATTGGCCACGGCTTTAGCCAATAATGTTTTCCCGGTGCCGGGAGCCCCGTATAGGATAACTCCTTTCGGGGGTTTTATCCCCATTTCCTCGTATAGTTCTGGGTGAGTCAGCGGTAACTCGACTGACTCCTTAATCTCCTGTATTTGCGTCTCCAACCCTCCGATGTCTGCGTAACTCTCCTGAGGGGCTTTCTCTAACTTCATCACGTTCACCATGGGGTCGGTATCGTCTGAGAGGACCCCCACAACAGCGTGAACCTTGTGGTTGAGAAGCACCGTGCACCCGGGCTCTAACTGGTCCTTGTCAACAAACGACAGTATGCTGACATAATGTTCGGAACCCACGCTGGTGGACACTATCGCGTGGTTGTCGTCGATTACTTCCTCTAGGCTTCCCACTGACATCGGGGTACCTCGCAGATCGTCCACCTTGGATCGCTCCTCCTCCTGTCTGTCCTCCTGTGGTTTAAGTCGTTCCTGGTTGCGGATAAATTCCTCCTCCATCAGCAGGAAGTCTTTGATTCGCTCCATCTTCAGAAGCCTCAAACGACACCGCGTGTGGGGCGTGATGGTCGGGAGTCTGTGTGAGGATTCGGGTCCCTTTATTCGGCGTTTCTTCTTCCCGACTCGGGTAGGAATAGGCGGCTCGTATTTCTTTTTTTGGCCCTTCTTTTTATCCCCGCCCGGCCCGCCGAGACCGCCAGGACCCGATTGATTTTGACCCATCGTCTATTCGCTCTGACTTTGAAATACGGTAGGGCCTATGCCCAATAGGCCCACAGTAACAGTAATAAAGCAGTCAATATCTCAATATATCGTCTGACCGTACCGGTACTGACTGATATCAGGATATAGGCCTACTATACTGATAGACATAGAGGCCTAACCTAAACTACAATTAGAAATCTGGAAATAGCAGATGGCAGATAGGATAATACAGTAATACAATAGACAGTAGGGTATGTCATGTCAGTATGTAGGCCTACTGGCTGATGTAGGCCTGGCACCTGGCCTACGTACAGTGCTGCAGTGTACAGCGTACAGCACATAACTGCATAACCCTGTAACCAGTATAACAGCAATCTGGCAATATCAGACAGAATATACTGATACCGGTATACAGCCTGGAATACCTCAGTACCTGGAGCTACCGGTAGTACAGTAGGCCTAGCAGCAGTACTGCTATGAGTCAGTGCAGTTGCAGTACAGCTACAGCAGTACCGGTACTGTAGTAAAACCATGAAACTAGAAAACAGCTGATTGAATTGCAGAATTGAGGCGAAAAGTCAGACTTTAGATGGTGTCTGGTACCGGTAATGGATTATGACTTGACATTATTTTGCTGGAAACTGACTTTAACAGGGGCAGGCCCAGACAGAGGCAGGTTGCTGGCTGTCACAAATCAGTCCAGACGTCTTGAAATTATTCTGTGACCTGTCTTGATTCTGTGATTGAGTGAGTGATTGATTTGATCAACCCTGTTTGCCGGCTACATCTTTTCGACCTACACGCGTATAGACCTACGCGTAGTTTAGTAGTATGTAACTTCAAATTCTGTCATTTACCGGTAGGGCCACTGACTTATTGCCTATTTAATAACTACACGTGGGAATTTTGATAACTACGCCTTGGTATTTTGAAACTACGTGTAGCACTTCGCGTCGGGAGGGCTTGAGTAGGCAAGTATCGGTATATATCAGGTCTGATTATCAGACAAACGCAATCTGTAGCTCATCTCCTCCATCTCTCTACACATCACTGGTAATACATTCGGCTCTTTCACATACCAACACATGATGAATAAAAAATTAAAATTAATATTGATATATAAAGTAAAATTTACTTATATTACCAAAGTCTCTTCGTTTCCATTGGATAGCGATAGACCATAATTTAAATATTGTACAGTACTATACTCCGTACTGTAAGCTACGAGTCTACCGGTGAAGTGGTTAAACTAAAGCTGATAATACTATATCACAACTGCAATTGTTTCGGAAACAAGTGCAACAAATCATGGCAGACAATTAGTTTCCCCGCCCCCCTTTGTCAACGGGTTAGCACATTAAATATACCCTTGCCCTCTTGCAGTGGATAAACGGAACTCCTGGTTAGAATAAATAGCAGTCGATAGAGGGAACTCATAGTTAGAATAAATAGCAGTGGATTGATGGAACTCATAGTTAGAATAAATAGCAGTGGATTGATGGAACTCTTAGTTAGAATAAATAGCAGTGGATAGAGGGAACTCTTAGTTAGAATAAATAGCAGTGGATAGAGGGAACTCTTAGTTAGAATAAATAGCAGAGGATAGAGGGAACTCTTAGTTAGAATAAATAGCAGTGGATAGAGGGAACTCTTAGTTAGAATAAATAGCAGTGGATAGAGGGAAATCTTAGTTGGAATAAATAGCAGTGGATAGAAGGAACTCTTAGTTAGAATAAATAGCAGTGGATTGATGGAACTCTTAGTTAGAATAAATAGCAGTGGATAGAGGGAACTCTTAGTTAGAATAAATAGCAGTGGATAGAGGGAAATCTTAGTTAGAATAAATAGCAGAGGATAGAGGGATCTCTTAGTTAGAATATACAGCAGTCGATAGAGGGAACTCATAGTTAGAATAAATAGCAGTGGATAGAGGGAAATCTTAGTTGGAATAAATAGCAGTGGATAGAGGGAACTCTTAGTTAGAATAAATAGCAGTGGATTGATGGAACTCTTAGTTAGAATAAATAGCAGTGGATAGAGGGAACTCTTAGTTAGAATAAATAGCAGTGGATAGAGGGAAATCTTAGTTAGAATAAATAGCAGAGGATAGAGGGAACTCTTAGTTAGAATAGACAGCAGTCGATAGAGGGAACTCATAGTTAGAATAAATAGCAGAGGATAGATGGAACTCATAGTTAGAATAAATAGCAGTGGATAGAGGGAACTCTTAGTTAGAATAAATAGCAGTGGATAGAGGGAAATCTTAGTTGGAATAAATAGCAGTGGATAGAGGGAACTCTTAGTTAGAATAAATAGCAGAGGATAGAGGGAACTCTTAGTTAGAATAAATAGCAGAGGATAGAGGGAACTCTTAGTTAGAATAAATAGCAGTGGATTGATGGAACTCTTAGTTAGAATAAATAGCAGTGGATAGAGGGAACTCTTAGTTAGAATAAATAGCAGTGGATAGAGGGAAATCTTAGTTAGAATAAATAGCAGAGGATAGAGGGATCTCTTAGTTAGAATAAATAGCAGTGGATAGAGGGAAATCTTAGTTGGAATAAATAGCAGTGGATAGAGGGAACTCTTAGTTAGAATAAATAGCAGTGGATTGATGGAACTCTTAGTTAGAATAAATAGCAGTGGATAGAGGGAACTCTTAGTTAGAATAAATAGCAGTGGATAGAGGGAAATCTTAGTTAGAATAAATAGCAGAGGATAGAGGGATCTCTTAGTTAGAATATACAGCAGTCGATAGAGGGAACTCATAGTTAGAATAAATAGCAGTGGTTAGAGGGAAATCTTAGTTGGAATAAATAGCAGTGGATAGAGGGAACTCTTAGTTAGAATAAATAGCAGTGGATAGAGGGAAATCTTAGTTGGAATAAATAGCAGTGGATAGAGGGAACTCTTAGTTAGAATAAATAGCAGTGGATTGATGGAACTCTTAGTTAGAATAAATAGCAGTGGATAGAGGGAACTCTTAGTTAGAATAAATAGCAGTGGATAGAGGGAAATCTTAGTTGGAATAAATAGCAGTGGATAGAGGGAACTCTTAGTTAGAATAAATAGCAGTGGATTGATGGAACTCTTAGTTAGAATAAATAGCAGTGGATAGAGGGAACTCTTAGTTAGAATAAATAGCAGTGGATAGAGGGAAATCTTAGTTAGAATAAATAGCAGAGGATAGAGGGATCTCTTAGTTAGAATATACAGCAGTCGATAGAGGGAACTCATAGTTAGAATAAATAGCAGTGGATAGAGGGAAATCTTAGTTGGAATAAATAGCAGTGGATAGAGGGAACTCTTAGTTAGAATAAATAGCAGTGGATAGAGGGAAATCTTAGTTGGAATAAATAGCAGTGGATAGAGGGAACTCTTAGTTAGAATAAATAGCAGAGGATAGAGGGAACTCTTAGTTAGAATAAATAGCAGTGGATAGAGGGAACTCTTAGTTAGAATAAATAGCAGTGGATAGAGGGAAATCTTAGTTGGAATAAATAGCAGTGGATAGAGGGAACTCTTAGTTAGAATAAATAGCAGTGGATTGATGGAACTCTTAGTTAGAATAAATAGCAGTGGATAGAGGGAACTCTTAGTTAGAATAAATAGCAGTGGATAGAGGGAAATCTTAGTTAGAATAAATAGCAGAGGATAGAGGGATCTCTTAGTTAGAATATACAGCAGTCGATAGAGGGAACTCATAGTTAGAATACATAGCAGTGGATAGAGGGAAATCTTAGTTGGAATAAATAGCAGTGGATAGAGGGAACTCTTAGTTAGAATAAATAGCAGTGGATTGATGGAACTCTTAGTTAGAATAAATAGTAGTGGATAGAGGGAACTCTTAGTTAGAATAAATAGCAGTGGATAGAGGGAAATCTTAGTTAGAATAAATAGCAGAGGATAGAGGGAACTCTTAGTTAGAATAGACAGCAGTCGATAGAGGGAACTCATAGTTAGAATAAATAGCAGAGGATAGATGGAACTCATAGTTAGAATAAATAGCAGAGGATAGAGGGAACTCTTAGTTAGAATAAATAGCAGTGGATTGATGAAACTCTTAGTTAGAATAAATAGCAGTGGATAGAGGGAACTCTTAGTTAGAATAAATAGCAGTGGATAGAGGGAAATCTTAGTTAGAATAAATAGCAGAGGATAGAGGGAACTCTTAGTTAGAATATACAGCAGTCGATAGAGGGAACTCATAGTTAGAATAAATAGCAGTGGATAGAGGGAAATCTTAGTTGGAATAAATAGCAGTGGATAGAGGGAACTCTTAGTTAGAATAAATAGCAGTGGATAGATGGAACCCTTAGTTAGAATAAATAGCAGTGGATAGAGGGAACACTTAGTTGGAATAAATAGCAGTGGATATAGGGAACTCTTAGTTAGAATAAATAGCAGTGGATAGATGGAACTCTTAGTTAGAATAAATAGCAGTGGATAGAGGGAACACTTAGTTGGAATAAATAGCAGTGGATAGAGGGAACTCTTAGTTAGAATAAATAGCAGTGTATAGATGGAACTCTTAGTTAGAATAAATAGCAGTGGATAAAGGGAACTCTTAGTTAGAATAAATAGCAGTGGATAGAGGAAACTCTTAGTTAGAATAAATAGCAGAGGATAGATGGAACTCATAGTTAGAATAAATAGCAGAGGATAGAGGGAACTCTTAGTTAGAATAAATAGCAGTGGATAGATGGAACTCTTATTTAGAATAAATAGCAGTGGATAGATGGAACTCTTAGTTAGAATAAATAGCAGTGGATAGAGGGAACACTTAGTTGGAATAAATAGCAGTGGATAAAGGGAACTCTTAGTTAGAATAAATAGCAGTGGATAAAGGGAACTCTTAGTTAGAATAAATAGCAGTGGATAGATGGAACTCTTATTTAGAATAAATAGCAGTGGATAGATGGAACTCTTAGTTAGAATAAATAGCAGTGGATAGAGGGAACTCTTAGTTAGAGTAAATAGCAGTGGATAGATGGAACTCTTAGTTAGAATAAATAGCAGTGGATAGATGGAACTCATAGTTAGAATAAATAGCAGAGGATAGAGGGAACTCTTAGTTAGAATAAATAGCAGTGGATAGATGGAACTCATAGTTAGAATAAATAGCAGAGGATAGAGGGAACTCTTAGTTAGAATAAATAGCAGTGGATTGATGGAACTCTTAGTTAGAATAAATAGCAGTGGATAGAGGGAACTCTTAGTTAGAATAAATAGCAGTGTATAGATGGAACTCTTAGTTAGAATAAATAGCAGTGGATAAAGGGAACTCTTAGTTAGAATAAATAGCAGTGGATAGATGGAACTCTTATTTAGAATAAATAGCAGTGGATAGAGGGAACACTTAGTTAGAATAAATAGCAGTGGATAAAGGGAACTCTTAGTTAGAATAAATAGCAGTGGATAGATGGAACTCTTATTTAGAATAAATAGCAGTGGATAGATGGAACTCTTAGTTAGAATAAATAGCAGTGGATAGAGGGAACTCTTAGTTAGAATAAATAGCAGTGGATAGAGGGAAATCTTAGTTAGAATAAATAGCAGAGGATAGAGGGAACTCTTAGTTAGAATATACAGCAGTCGATAGAGGGAACTCATAGTTAGAATAAATAGCAGTGGATAGAGGGAAATCTTAGTTGGAATAAATAGCAGTGGATAGAGGGAACTCTTAGTTAGAATAAATAGCAGTGGATAGATGGAACCCTTAGTTAGAATAAATAGCAGTGGATAGAGGGAACACTTAGTTGGAATAAATAGCAGTGGATATAGGGAACTCTTAGTTAGAATAAATAGCAGTGGATAGATGGAACTCTTAGTTAGAATAAATAGCAGTGGATAGAGGGAACACTTAGTTGGAATAAATAGCAGTGGATATAGGGAACTCTTAGTTAGAATAAATAGCAGTGGATAGATGGAACCCTTAGTTAGAATAAATAGCAGTGGATAGAGGGAACACTTAGTTGGAATAAATAGCAGTGGATATAGGGAACTCTTAGTTAGAATAAATAGCAGTGGATAGATGGAACTCTTAGTTAGAATAAATAGCAGTGGATAAAGGGAACTCTTAGTTAGAATAAATAGCAGTGGATAGAGGGAACTCTTAGTTAGAATAAATAGCAGAGGATAGATGGAACTCATAGTTTGAATAAATAGCAGAGGATAGAGGGAACTCTTAGTTAGAATAAATAGCAGTGGATAGATGGAACTCTTATTTAGAATAAATAGCAGTGGATAGATGGAACTCTTAGTTAGAATAAATAGCAGTGGATAGATGGAACCCTTAGTTAGAATAAATAGCAGTGGATAGAGGGAACACTTAGTTGGAATAAATAGCAGTGGATAGAGGGAACTCTTAGTTAGAATAAATAGCAGTGGATAGATGGAACTCTTATTTAGAATAAATAGCAGTGGATAGATGGAACTCTTAGTTAGAATAAATAGCAGTGGATAGATGGAACTCATAGTTAGAATAAATAGCAGTGGATAGAGGGAACTCTTAGGTAGAATAAATAGCAGTGGATAGAGGGAACTCTTAGTTAGAATAAATAGCAGTGGATAGATGGAACTCATAGTTAGAATAAATAGCAGTGGATAGAGGGAACTCTTAGGTAGAATAAATAGCAGTGGATAGATGGAACTCATAGTTAGAATAAATAGCAGTGGATAGAGGGAACTCTTAGGTAGAATAAATAGCAGTTGATAGAGGAAACACTTAGTTGGAATAAATAGCAGTGGATAGAGGGAACTATTAGTTAGAATAAATAGCAGTGGATAGATGGAACTCTTATTTAGAATAAATAGCAGTGGATAGATGGAACTCTTAGTTAGAATAAATAGCAGTGGATAGATGGAACTCTTAGTTAGAATAAATAGCAGTGGATAGAGGGAACACTTAGTTGGAATAAATAGCAGTGGATAAAGGGAACTCTTAGTTAGAATAAATAGCAGTGGATAAAGGGAACTCTTAGTTAGAATAAATAGCAGTGGATAAAGGGAACTCTTAGTTAGAATAAATAGCAGTGGATAGATGGAACTCTTATTTAGAATAAATAGCAGTGGATAGATGGAACTCTTAGTTAGAATAAATAGCAGTGGATAGATGGAACTCTTAGTTAGAATAAATAGCAGAGGATAGATGGAACTCTTATTTAGAATAAATAGCAGTGGATAGATGGAACTCTTAGTTAGAATAAATAGCAGTGGATAGATGGAACCCTTAGTTAGAATAAATAGCAGTGGATAGAGGGAACACTTAGTTGGAATAAATAGCAGTGGATAGAGGGAACTCTTAGTTAGAATAAATAGCAGTGGATAGATGGAACTCTTATTTAGAATAAATAGCAGTGGATAGATGGAACTCTTAGTTAGAATAAATAGCAGTGGATAGATGGAACTCATAGTTAGAATAAATAGCAGTGGATAGAGGGAACTCTTAGGTAGAATAAATAGCAGTGGATAGAGGGAACTCTTAGTTAGAATAAATAGCAGTGGATAGATGGAACTCATAGTTAGAATAAATAGCAGTGGATAGAGGGAACTCTTAGGTAGAATAAATAGCAGTGGATAGATGGAACTCATAGTTAGAATAAATAGCAGTGGATAGAGGGAACTCTTAGGTAGAATAAATAGCAGTGGATAGAGGGAAAACTTAGTTGGAATAAATAGCAGTGGATAGAGGGAACTCTTAGTTAGAATAAATAGCAGTGGATAGATGGAACTCTTATTTAGAATAAATAGCAGTGGATAGATGGAACTCTTAGTTAGAATAAATAGCAGTGGATAGATGGAACTCTTAGTTAGAATAAATAGCAGTGGATAGAGGGAACACTTAGTTGGAATAAATAGCAGTGGATAAAGGGAACTCTTAGTTAGAATAAATAGCAGTGGATAAAGGGAACTCTTAGTTAGAATAAATAGCAGTGGATAAAGGGAACTCTTAGTTAGAATAAATAGCAGTGGACAGATGGAACTCTTATTTAGAATAAATAGCAGTGGATAGATGGAACTCTTAGTTAGAATAAATAGCAGTGGATAGATGGAACTCATAGTTAGAATAAATAGCAGAGGATAGAGGGAACTCTTAGTTAGAATAAATAGCAGAGGATAGATGGAACTCTTATTTAGAATAAATAGCAGTGGATAGATGGAACTCTTAGTTAGAATAAATAGCAGTGGATAGATGGAACCCTTAGTTAGAATAAATAGCAGTGGATAGAGGGAACACTTAGTTGGAATAAATAGCAGTGGATAGAGGGAACTCTTAGTTAGAATAAATAGCAGTGGATAGATGGAACTCATAGTTAGAATAAATAGCAGTGGATAGAGGGAACTCTTAGGTAGAATAAATAGCAGTGGACAGAGGGAACTCTTAGTTAGAATAAATAGCAGTGGATAGATGGAACTCTTAGTTAGAATAAATAGCAGTGGATAGATGGAACTCTTAGTTAGAATAAATAGCAGTGGATAGATGGAACTCTTAGTTAGAATAAATAGCAGTGGATAGATGGAACTCATAGTTAGAATAAATAGCAGAGGATAGAGGGAACTCTTAGTTAGAATAAATAGCAGTGGATATAGGGAACTCTTAGTTAGAATAAATAGCAGTGGCTAGATGGAACTCTTAGTTAGAATAAATAGCAGTGGATAGATGGAACTCATAGTTAGAATAAATAGCAGAGGATAGAGGGAACTCTTAGTTAGAATAAATAGCAGTGGATAGAGGGAAATCTTAGTTAGAATAAATAGCAGTGGATAGAGGGAACCCTTAGTTAGAATAAATAGCAGTGGATAGATGGAACTCTTAGTTAGAATAAATAGCAGTGGATAAAGGGAACTCTAAGTTAGAATAAATAGCAGTGGATAAAGGGAACTCTAGGTAAGAATAAATAGCAGTGGATAGAGGGAACTCTTAGTTAGAATAAATAGCAGTGGATAGATGGAACTCTTAGTTAAAATAAATAGCAGTGGATAGAGGGAACTCTTAGTTAGAACAAATAGAAGTAGATAGACGGAACTCTTAGTTAGAATATATAGCAGTGGATAGACAGAACTCTTAGTTAGAATAAATAGCAGTAGATAAAGGGAACTCTTAGTTAGAATAAATAACAGTGGATATAGGGAACTCTTAGTTGGAATAAATAGCAGTGGATAGAGGGAAATCTTAGTTAGAATAAATAACAGTGGATAGAGGGAAATCTTAGTTAGAATAAATAGCAGTAGATAGACGGAACTCTTAGTTAGAATAAATAGCAGTGAATAGACGGAACTCTTACTTAGAATATATATCAGTGGATAAAGGGAACTCTTAGTTAGAATAAATAGCAGTGGATAGAGGGAACTCTTAGTTAGAATAAATAACAGTGGATATAGGGAACTCTTAGTTGGAATAAATAACAGTGGATATAGGGAACTCTTAGTTGGAATAAATAGCAGTGGATAGAGGGAAATCTTAGTTAGAATAAATAACAGTGGATAGAGGGAAATCTTAGTTAGAATAAATAGCAGTGGATAGAGGGAACTCTTAGTTAGAATAAATAGCAGTGGATAGAGGGAAATCTTAGTTAGAATAAATAACAGTGGATAGAGGGAAATCTTAGTTAGAATAAATAGCAGTGGATAGAGGGAACTCTTAGTTAGAATAAATAGCAGTGGATAGAGGGAAATCTTAGTTAGAATAAATAACAGTGGATAGAGGGAAATCTTAGTTAGAATAAATAGCAGTGGATAGATGGAACTCTTAGTTAGAATAAATAGCAGAGGATAGAGGGAACTCTTAGTTAGAATAAATAGCAGTGGATATAGGGAACTCTTAGTTAGAGTAAATAGCAGTGGATAGAGGGAAATCTTAGTTAGAATAAATAACAGTGGATAGAGGGAAATCTTAGTTAGAATAAATAGCAGTGGATAGAGGGAACTCTTAGTTAGAATAAATAGCAGTGGATAGAGGGAAATCTTAGTTAGAATAAATAACAGTGGATAGAGGGAAATCTTAGTTAGAATAAATAGCAGTGGATAGAGGGAACTCTTAGTTAGAATAAATAGCAGTGGATAGAGGGAACTCTTAGTTAGAATAAATAGCAGTGGATAGAGGGAAATCTTAGTTAGAATAAATAGCAGTGGATAGAGGGAACTCTTAGTTAGAATAAATAGCAGTAGATAGACGGAACTCTTAGTTAGAATAAATAGCAGTGAATAGACGGAACTCTTACTTAGAATATATATCAGTGGATAAAGGGAACTCTTAGTTAGAATAAATAGCAGTGGATAGAGGGAAATCTTAGTTAGAATAAATAACAGTGGATAGAGGGAAATCTTAGTTAGAATAAATAGCAGTAGATAGACGGAACTCTTAGTTAGAATAAATAGCAGTAGATAGACGGAACTCTTAGTTAGAATAAATAGCAGTGAATAGATGGAACTCTTACTTAGAATATATATCAGTGGATAAAGGGAACTCTTAGTTAGAATAAATAGCAGTGGATAGAGGGAACTCTTAGTTAGAATAAATAGCAGTGAATAGACGGAACTCTTAGTTAAAATAAATAGCAGTGGATAGAGGGATCACTTAGTTAGAATAAGTAGCAGTAGATAGACGGAACTCTTAGTTAGAATAAATAGCAGTGAATAGACGGAACTCTTACTTAGAATATATATCAGTGGATAAAGGGAACTCTTAGTTAGAATAAATAGCAGTGAATAGACGGAACTCTTACTTAGAATATATATCAGTGGATAAAGGGAACTCTTAGTTAGAATAAATAGCAGTGAATAGACGGAACTCTTACTTAGAATATATATCAGTGGATAAAGGGAACTCTTAGTTAGAATAAATAGCAGTGGATAGAGGGAACTCATAGTTAGAATAAATAGCAGTGGATAGAGGGAACTCTTAGTTAGAATAAATAGCAGTGGATAGAGGGAACTCTTAGTTAGAATAAATAGCAGTGGATAGATGGAACTCTTAGTTAAAATAAATAGCAGTGGATAGATGGAACTCTTAGTTAGAATAAATAGCAGTGGATAGAGGGAACTCATAGTTAGAATAAATAGCAGTGGATAGATGGAACTCATAGTTAGAATAAATAGCAGTGGATAGATGGAACACTTAGTGGCAGTGGATAAAGGGGACTCTTTGTAAAAATAGCAGTTGATAGGCGGAACTCTTAGTTAGAATAAATAGCAGTGGATAGAGGGAACTCATAGTTAGAATAAATAACAGTGGATAGAGGGAAATCTTAGTTAGAATAAATAGCAGTAGATAGACGGAACTCTTAGTTAGAATAAATAGCAGTAGATAGACGGAACTCTTAGTTAGAATAAATAGCAGTGAATAGACGGAACTCTTACTTAGAATATATATCAGTGGATAAAGGGAACTCTTAGTTAGAATAAATAGCAGTGGATAGAGGGAACTCTTAGTTAGAATAAATAGCAGTGAATAGACGGAACTCTTAGTTAAAATAAATAGCAGTGGATAGAGGGATCACTTAGTTAGAATAAGTAGCAGTAGATAGACGGAACTCTTAGTTAGAATAAATAGCAGTGAATAGACGGAACTCTTACTTAGAATATATATCAGTGGATAAAGGGAACTCTTAGTTAGAATAAATAGCAGTGAATAGACGGAACTCTTACTTAGAATATATATCAGTGGATAAAGGGAACTCTTAGTTAGAATAAATAGCAGTGAATAGACGGAACTCTTACTTAGAATATATATCAGTGGATAAAGGGAACTCTTAGTTAGAATAAATAGCAGTGGATAGAGGGAACTCATAGTTAGAATAAATAGCAGTGGATAGAGGGAACTCTTAGTTAGAATAAATAGCAGTGGATAGAGGGAACTCTTAGTTAGAATAAATAGCAGTGGATAGATGGAACTCTTAGTTAAAATAAATAGCAGTGGATAGATGGAACTCTTAGTTAGAATAAATAGCAGTGGATAGAGGGAACTCATAGTTAGAATAAATAGCAGTGGATAGATGGAACTCATAGTTAGAATAAATAGCAGTGGATAGATGGAACACTTAGTGGCAGTGGATAAAGGGGACTCTTTGTAAAAATAGCAGTTGATAGGCGGAACTCTTAGTTAGAATAAATAGTAGTGGATAGAGGGAACTCTTATTTAGAATAAATAGCAGTCGATAGAAGGAACACTTAGTGGCAGTGGATAAAGGGGACTCTTTGTAAAAATAGCAGTTGATAGGCGGAACTCTTAGTTAGAATAAATAGCAGTGGATAGATGGAACTCTTAGTTAGAATAAATAGCAGTGGATAGATGGAACTCTTAGTTAGAATAAATAGCAGTGGATAGATGGAACTCTTAGTTAGAATAAATAGCAGTGGATAAAGGGAACTCTAAGTTATAATAAATAGCAGTGGATAAAGGGAACTCTAGGTAAGAATAAATAGCAGTGGATAGAGGGAACTCTTAGTTAGAATAAATAGCAGTGGATAGATGGAACTCTTAGTTAGAATAAATAACAGTGGATATAGGGAACTCTTAGTTAGAATAAATAACAGTGGATATAGGGAACTCTTAGTTAGAATAAATAGCAGTAGATAAAGGGAACTCTTAGTTAGAATAAATAACAGTGGATATAGGGAACTCTTAGTTAGAATAAATAGCAGTGGATAAAGGGAACTCTAAGTTAGAATAAATAACAGTGGATATAGGGAACTCTTAGTTGGAATAAATAGCAGTGGATAGAGGGAAATCTTAGTTAGAATAAATAACAGTGGATAGAGGGAAATCTTAGTTAGAATAAATAGCAGTAGATAGACGGAACTCTTAGTTAGAATAAATAGAAGTAGATAGACGGAACTCTTAGTTAGAATATATAGCAGTGGATAGACAGAACTCTTAGTTAGAATAAATAGCAGTAGATAAAGGGAACTCTTAGTTAGAATAAATAACAGTGGATATAGGGAACTCTTAGTTGGAATAAATAGCAGTGGATAGAGGGAAATCTTAGTTAGAATAAATAGCAGTGGATAGAGGGAACCCTTAGTTAGAATAAATAGCAGTGGATAGATGGAACTCTTAGTTAGAATAAATAGCAGTGGATAAAGGGAACTCTAAGTTAGAATAAATAGCAGTGGATAAAGGGAACTCTAGGTAAGAATAAATAGCAGTGGATACAGGGAACTCTTAGTTAGAATAAATAGCAGTGGATAGATGGAACTCTTAGTTAAAATAAATAGCAGTGGATAGAGGGAACTCTTAGTTAGAATAAATAGAAGTAGATAGACGGAACTCTTAGTTAGAATATATAGCAGTGGATAGACAGAACTCTTAGTTAGAATAAATAGCAGTAGATAAAGGGAACTCTTAGTTAGAATAAATAACAGTGGATATAGGGAACTCTTAGTTGGAATAAATAGCAGTGGATAGAGGGAAATCTTAGTTAGAATAAATAACAGTGGATAGAGGGAAATCTTAGTTAGAATAAATAGCAGTAGATAGACGGAACTCTTAGTTAGAATAAATAGCAGTGAATAGACGGAACTCTTACTTAGAATATATATCAGTGGATAAAGGGAACTCTTAGTTAGAATAAATAGCAGTGGATAGAGGGAACTCTTAGTTAGAATAAATAACAGTGGATATAGGGAACTCTTAGTTGGAATAAATAACAGTGGATATAGGGAACTCTTAGTTGGAATAAATAGCAGTGGATAGAGGGAAATCTTAGTTAGAATAAATAACAGTGGATAGAGGGAAATCTTAGTTAGAATAAATAGCAGTAGATAGACGGAACTCTTAGTTAGAATAAATAGCAGTAGATAGACGGAACTCTTAGTTAGAATAAATAGCAGTGAATAGACGGAACTCTTACTTAGAATATATATCAGTGGATAAAGGGAACTCTTAGTTAGAATAAATAGCAGTGGATAGAGGGAAATCTTAGTTAGAATAAATAGCAGAGGATAGATGGAACTCATAGTTAGAATAAATAGCAGTGGATAAAGGGAACTCTTAGTTAGAATAAATAGCAGTGGATAAAGGGAACTCTTAGTTAGAATAAATAGCAGTGGATAGAGGGAAATCTTAGTTAGAATAAATAGCAGTGGATAGAGGGAACTCTTAGTTAGAATAAATAGCAGTGGATAGAGGGAAATCTTAGTTAGAATAAATAGCAGTGGATAGAGGGAACTCTTAGTTAGAATAAATAGCAGTAGATAGACGGAACTCTTAGTTAGAATAAATAGCAGTGAATAGACGGAACTCTTACTTAGAATATATATCAGTGGATAAAGGGAACTCTTAGTTAGAATAAATAGCAGTGGATAGAGGGAAATCTTAGTTAGAATAAATAACAGTGGATAGAGGGAAATCTTAGTTAGAATAAATAGCAGTAGATAGACGGAACTCTTAGTTAGAATAAATAGCAGTAGATAGACGGAACTCTTAGTTAGAATAAATAGCAGTGAATAGACGGAACTCTTACTTAGAATATATATCAGTGGATAAAGGGAACTCTTAGTTAGAATAAATAGCAGTGGATAGAGGGAACTCTTAGTTAGAATAAATAGCAGTGAATAGACGGAACTCTTAGTTAAAATAAATAGCAGTGGATAGAGGGAACACTTAGTTAGAATAAGTAGCAGTAGATAGACGGAACTCTTAGTTAGAATAAATAGCAGTGAATAGACGGAACTCTTACTTAGAATATATATCAGTGGATAAAGGGAACTCTTAGTTAGAATAAATAGCAGTGAATAGACGGAACTCTTACTTAGAATATATATCAGTGGATAAAGGGAACTCTTAGTTAGAATAAATAGCAGTGGATAGAGGGAACTCTTAGTTAGAATAAATAGCAGTGAATAGACGGAACTCTTACTTAGAATATATATCAGTGGATAAAGGGAACTCTTAGTTAGAATAAATAGCAGTGGATAGAGGGAACTCATAGTTAGAATAAATAGCAGTGGATAGAGGGAACTCTTAGTTAGAATAAATAGCAGTGGATAGAGGGAACTCTTAGTTAGAATAAATAGCAGTGGATAGATGGAACTCTTAGTTAAAATAAATAGCAGTGGATAGATGGAACTCTTAGTTAGAATAAATAGCAGTGGATAGAGGGAACTCATAGTTAGAATAAATAGCAGTGGATAGATGGAACTCATAGTTAGAATAAATAGCAGTGGATAGATGGAACACTTAGTGGCAGTGGATAAAGGGGACTCTTTGTAAAAATAGCAGTTGATAGGCGGAACTCTTAGTTAGAATAAATAGTAGTGGATAGAGGGAACTCTTATTTAGAATAAATAGCAGTGGATAGAAGGAACACTTAGTGGCAGTGGATAAAGGGGACTCTTTGTAAAAATAGCAGTTGATAGGCGGAACTCTTAGTTAGAATAAATAGCAGTGGATAGATGGAACTCTTATTTAGAATAAATAGCAGTGGATGGAGGGAACTCTTAGTTAGAATAAATAGCAGTGGATAGAGGGAACTCTTAGTTAGAATAAATAGCAGTGAATAGACGGAACTCTTACTTAGAATATATATCAGTGGATAAAGGGAACTCTTAGTTAGAATAAATAGCAGTGGATAGAGGGAACTCATAGTTAAAATAAATAGCAGTGGATAGAGGGAACACTTAGTTAGAATAAATAGCAGTGGATAGAGGGAACTCTTACTTAGAATATATAGCAGAGGATAGATGGAACTCATAGTTAGAATAAATAGCAGTGGATAGATGGAACTCTTAGTTAGAATAAATAGCAGTGGATAAATGAAAATCTTAGTTAGAATAAATAGCAGTGGATAGAGGGAACTCTTAGTTAGAGTAAATAGCAGTGGATAGATGGAACTCTTAGTTAGAATAAATAGCAGTGAATAGACGGAACTCTTACTTAGAATATATATCAGTGGATAAAGGGAACTCTTAGTTAGAATAAATAGCAGTGGATAGAGGGAACTCATAGTTAAAATAAATAGCAGTGGATAGAGGGAACACTTAGTTAGAATAAATAGCAGTGGATAGATGAAAATCTTATTTAGAATAAATAGCAGTGGATAGAGGGAACTCTTCGTTAGAGTAAATAGCAGTGGATAGATGGAACTCTTAGTTAGAATAAATAGCAGTGGATAGATGGAACTCTTAGTTAGAATAAATAGCAGTGGATAGAGGGAACTCGTAGTTAGAATAAATAGTAGTGGATAGAGGGAACTCATAGTTAGAATAAATAGCAGTGAATAGACGGAACTCTTACTTAGAATATATATCAGTGGATAAAGGGAACTCTTAGTTAGAATAAATAGCAGTGGATAGAGGGAACATTTAGTTAGAATAAATAGCAGTGGATAGAGGGAACACTTAGTTAGAATAAATAGCAGTGGATAGATGAAAATCTTAGTTAGAATAAATAGCAGTGGATAGAGGGAACTCATAGTTAGAATAAATAGCAGTGAATAGACGGAACTCTTACTTAGAATATATATCAGTGGATAAAGGGAACTCTTAGTTAGAATAAATAGCAGTGGATAGAGGGAACTCTTAGTTAGAATAAATAGCAGTGGATAGATGGAACTCTTAGTTAGAATAAATAGCAGTGGATAGATGGAACTCTTAGTTAGAATAAATAGCAGTGAATAGACGGAACTCTTACTTAGAATATATATCAGTGGATAAAGGGAACTCTTAGTTAGAATAAATAGCAGTGGATAGAGGGAACCCTTAGTTAGAATAAATAGCAGTGGATAGATGGAACTCTTAGTTAGAATAAATAGCAGTGGATAAAGGGAACTCTAAGTTAGAATAAATAGCAGTGGATAAAGGGAACTCTAGGTAAGAATAAATAGCAGTGGATAGAGGGAACTCTTAGTTAGAATAAATAGCAGTGGATAGATGGAACTCTTAGTTAAAATAAATAGCAGTGGATAGAGGGAACTCTTAGTTAGAATAAATAGAAGTAGATAGACGGAACTCTTAGTTAGAATATATAGCAGTGGATAGACAGAACTCTTAGTTAGAATAAATAGCAGTAGATAAAGGGAACTCTTAGTTAGAATAAATAACAGTGGATATAGGGAACTCTTAGTTGGAATAAATAGCAGTGGATAGAGGGAAATCTTAGTTAGAATAAATAACAGTGGATAGAGGGAAATCTTAGTTAGAATAAATAGCAGTAGATAGACGGAACTCTTAGTTAGAATAAATAGCAGTGAATAGACGGAACTCTTACTTAGAATATATATCAGTGGATAAAGGGAACTCTTAGTTAGAATAAATAGCAGTGGATAGAGGGAACTCTTAGTTAGAATAAATAACAGTGGATATAGGGAACTCTTAGATGGAATAAATAACAGTGGATATAGGGAACTCTTAGTTGGAATAAATAGCAGTGGATAGAGGGAAATCTTAGTTAGAATAAATAACAGTGGATAGAGGGAAATCTTAGTTAGAATAAATAGCAGTAGATAGACGGAACTCTTAGTTAGAATAAATAGCAGTAGATAGACGGAACTCTTAGTTAGAATAAATAGCAGTGAATAGACGGAACTCTTACTTAGAATATATATCAGTGGATAAAGGGAACTCTTAGTTAGAATAAATAGCAGTGGATCGAGGGAAATCTTAGTTAGAATAAATAGCAGAGGATAGATGGAACTCATAGTTAGAATAAATAGCAGTGGATAAAGGGAACTCTTAGTTAGAATAAATAGCAGTGGATAGAGGGAAATCTTAGTTAGAATAAATAGCAGTGGATAGAGGGAACTCTTAGTTAGAATAAATAGCAGTGGATAGAGGGAAATCTTAGTTAGAATAAATAGCAGTGGATAGAGGGAACTCTTAGTTAGAATAAATAGCAGTAGATAGACGGAACTCTTAGTTAGAATAAATAGCAGTGAATAGAAGGAACTCTTACTTAGAATATATATCAGTGGATAAAGGGAACTCTTAGTTAGAATAAATAGCAGTGGATAGAGGGAAATCTTAGTTAGAATAAATAACAGTGGATAGAGGGAAATCTTAGTTAGAATAAATAGCAGTAGATAGACGGAACTCTTAGTTAGAATAAATAGCAGTAGATAGACGGAACTCTTAGTTAGAATAAATAGCAGTGAATAGACGGAACTCTTACTTAGAATATATATCAGTGGATAAAGGGAACTCTTAGTTAGAATAAATAGCAGTGGATAGAGGGAACTCTTAGTTAGAATAAATAGCAGTGAATAGACGGAACTCTTAGTTAAAATAAATAGCAGTGGATAGAGGGAACACTTAGTTAGAATAAGTAGCAGTAGATAGACGGAACTCTTAGTTAGAATAAATAGCAGTGAATAGACGGAACTCTTACTTAGAATATATATCAGTGGATAAAGGGAACTCTTAGTTAGAATGAATAGCAGTGAATAGACGGAACTCTTACTTAGAATATATATCAGTGGATAAAGGGAACTCTTAGTTAGAATAAATAGCAGTGGATAGAGGGAACTCTTAGTTAGAATAAATAGCAGTGAATAGACGGAACTCTTACTTAGAATATATATCAGTGGATAAAGGGAACTCTTAGTTAGAATAAATAGCAGTGGATAGAGGGAACTCATAGTTAGAATAAATAGCAGTGGATAGAGGGAACTCTTAGTTAGAATAAATAGCAGTGGATAGAGGGAACTCTTAGTTAGAATAAATAGCAGTGGATAGATGGAACTCTTAGTTAAAATAAATAGCAGTGGATAGATGGAACTCTTAGTTAGAATAAATAGCAGTGGATAGAGGGAACTCATAGTTAGAATAAATAGCAGTGGATAGATGGAACTCATAGTTAGAATAAATAGCAGTGGATAGATGGAACACTTAGTGGCAGTGGATAAAGGGGACTCTTTGTAAAATAGCAGTTGATAGGCGGAACTCTTAGTTAGAATAAATAGTAGTGGATAGAGGGAACTCTTATTTAGAATAAATAGCAGTGGATAGAAGGAACACTTAGTGGCAGTGGATAAAGGGGACTCTTTGTAAAAATAGCAGTTGATAGGCGGAACTCTTAGTTAGAATAAATAGCAGTGGATAGATGGAACTCTTATTTAGAATAAATAGCAGTGGATAGAGGGAACTCTTAGTTAGAATAAATAGCAGTGGATAGAGGGAACTCTTAGTTAGAATAAATAGCAGTGAATAGACGGAACTCTTACTTAGAATATATATCAGTGGATAAAGGGAACTCTTAGTTAGAATAAATAGCAGTGGATAGATGGAACTCATAGTTAGAATAAATAGCAGTGGATAGATGGAACTCTTAGTTAGAATAAATAGCAGTGGATAGATGGAACTCTTAGTTAAAATAAATAGCAGTGGATAGAGGGAACTCTTAGTTAGAATAAATAGAAGTAGATAGACGGAACTCTTAGTTAGAATATATAGCAGTGGATAGACAGAACTCTTAGTTAGAATAAATAGCAGTAGATAAAGGGAACTCTTAGTTAGAATAAATAACAGTGGATATAGGGAACTCTTAGTTGGAATAAATAGCAGTGGATAGAGGGAAATCTTAGTTAGAATAAATAACAGTGGATAGAGGGAAATCTTAGTTAGAATAAATAGCAGTAGATAGACGGAACTCTTAGTTAGAATAAATAGCAGTGAATAGACGGAACTCTTACTTAGAATATATATCAGTGGATAAAGGGAACTCTTAGTTAGAATAAATAGCAGTGGATAGAGGGAACTCTTAGTTAGAATAAATAACAGTGGATATAGGGAACTCTTAGTTGGAATAAATAACAGTGGATATAGGGAACTCTTAGTTGGAATAAATAGCAGTGGATAGAGGGAAATCTTAGTTAGAATAAATAACAGTGGATATAGGGAACTCTTAGTTGGAATAAATAACAGTGGATATAGGGAACTCTTAGTTGGAATAAATAGCAGTGGATAGAGGGAAATCTTAGTTAGAATAAATAACAGTGGATAGAGGGAAATCTTACTTAGAATATATATCAGTGGATAAAGGGAACTCTTAGTTAGAATAAATAGCAGTGGATAGAGGGAAATCTTAGTTAGAATAAATAGCAGAGGATAGATGGAACTCATAGTTAGAATAAATAGCAGTGGATAAAGGGAACTCTTAGTTAGAATAAATAGCAGTGGATAGAGGGAAATCTTAGTTAGAATAAATAGCAGTGGATAGAGGGAACTCTTAGTTAGAATAAATAGCAGTGGATAGAGGGAAATCTTAGTTAGAATAAATAGCAGTGGATAGAGGGAACTCTTAGTTAGAATAAATAGCAGTAGATAGACGGAACTCTTAGTTAGAATAAATAGCAGTGAATAGACGGAACTCTTACTTAGAATATATATCAGTGGATAAAGGGAACTCTTAGTTAGAATAAATAGCAGTGGATAGAGGGAAATCTTAGTTAGAATAAATAACAGTGGATAGAGGGAAATCTTAGTTAGAATAAATAGCAGTAGATAGACGGAACTCTTAGTTAGAATAAATAGCAGTAGATAGACGGAACTCTTAGTTAGAATAAATAGCAGTGAATAGACGGAACTCTTACTTAGAATATATATCAATGGATAAAGGGAACTCTTAGTTAGAATAAATAGCAGTGGATAGAGGGAACTCTTAGTTAGAATAAATAGCAGTGAATAGACGGAACTCTTAGTTAAAATAAATAGCAGTGGATAGAGGGAACACTTAGTTAGAATAAGTAGCAGTAGATAGACGGAACTCTTAGTTAGAATAAATAGCAGTGAATAGACGGAACTCTTACTTAGAATATATATCAGTGGATAAAGGGAACTCTTAGTTAGAATAAATAGCAGTGAATAGACGGAACTCTTACTTAGAATATATATCAGTGGATAAAGGGAACTCTTAGTTAGAATAAATAGCAGTGGATAGAGGGAACTCTTAGTTAGAATAAATAGCAGTGAATAGACGGAACTCTTACTTAGAATATATATCAGTGGATAAAGGGAACTCTTAGTTAGAATAAATAGCAGTGGATAGAGGGAACTCATAGTTAGAATAAATAGCAGTGGATAGAGGGAACTCTTAGTTAGAATAAATAGCAGTGGATAGAGGGAACTCTTAGTTAGAATAAATAGCAGTGGATAGATGGAACTCTTAGTTAAAATAAATAGCAGTGGATAGATGGAACTCTTAGTTAGAATAAATAGCAGTGGATAGAGGGAACTCATAGTTAGAATAAATAGCAGTGGATAGATGGAACTCATAGTTAGAATAAATAGCAGTGGATAGATGGAACACTTAGTGGCAGTGGATAAAGGGGACTCTTTGTAAAAATAGCAGTTGATAGGCGGAACTCTTAGTTAGAATAAATAGTAGTGGATAGAGGGAACTCTTATTTAGAATAAATAGCAGTGGATAGAAGGAACACGTAGTGGCAGTGGATAAAGGGGACTCTTTGTAAAAATAGCAGTTGATAGGCGGAACTCTTAGTTAGAATAAATAGCAGTGGATAGATGGAACTCTTATTTAGAATAAATAGCAGTGGATGGAGGGAACTCTTAGTTAGAATAAATAGCAGTGGATAGAGGGAACTCTTAGTTAGAATAAATAGCAGTGAATAGACGGAACTCTTACTTAGAATATATATCAGTGGATAAAGGGAACTCTTAGTTAGAATAAATAGCAGTGGATAGAGGGAACTCATAGTTAAAATAAATAGCAGTGGATAGAGGGAACACTTAGTTAGAATAAATAGCAGTGGATAGAGGGAACTCTTACTTAGAATATATAGCAGAGGATAGATGGAACTCATAGTTAGAATAAATAGCAGTGGATAGATGGAACTCTTAGTTAGAATAAATAGCAGTGGATAGATGAAAATCTTAGTTAGAATAAATAGCAGTGGATAGAGGGAACTCTTAGTTAGAGTAAATAGCAGTGGATAGATGGAACTCTTAGTTAGAATAAATAGCAGTGAATAGACGGAACTCTTACTTAGAATATATATCAGTGGATAAAGGGAACTCTTAGTTAGAATAAATAGCAGTGGATAGAGGGAACTCATAGTTAAAATAAATAGCAGTGGATAGAGGGAACACTTAGTTAGAATAAATAGCAGTGGATAGATGAAAATCTTAGTTAGAATAAATAGCAGTGGATAGAGGGAACTCTTAGTTAGAGTAAATAGCAGTGGATAGATGGAACTCTTAGTTAGAATAAATAGCAGTGGATAGATGGAACTCTTAGTTAGAATAAATAGCAGTGGATAGAGGGAACTCGTAGTTAGAATAAATAGCAGTGGATAGAGGGAACTCATAGTTAGAATAAATAGCAGTGAATAGACGGAACTCTTACTTAGAATATATATCAGTGGATAAAGGGAACTCTTAGTTAGAATAAATAGCAGTGGATAGAGGGAACACTTAGTTAGAATAAATAGCAGTGGATAGAGGGAACACTTAGTTAGAATAAATAGCAGTGGATAGATGAAAATCTTAGTTAGAATAAATAGCAGTGGATAGAGGGAACTCATAGTTAGAATAAATAGCAGTGAATAGACGGAACTCTTACTTAGAATATATATCAGTGGATAATGGGAACTCTTAGTTAGAATAAATAGCAGTGGATAGAGGGAACTCTTAGTTAGAATAAATAGCAGTGGATAGATGGAACTCTTAGTTAGAATAAATAGCAGTGGATAGATGGAACTCTTAGTTAGAATAAATAGCAGTGAATAGACGGAACTCTTACTTAGAATATATATCAGTGGATAAAGGGAACTCTTAGTTAGAATAAATAGCAGTGGATAGAGGGAACCCTTAGTTAGAATAAATAGCAGTGGATAGATGGAACTCTTAGTTAGAATAAATAGCAGTGGATAAAGGGAACTCTAAGTTAGAATAAATAGCAGTGGATAAAGGGAACTCTAGGTAAGAATAAATAGCAGTGGATAGAGGGAACTCTTAGTTAGAATAAATAGCAGTGGATAGATGGAACTCTTAGTTAAAATAAATAGCAGTGGATAGAGGGAACTCTTAGTTAGAATAAATAGAAGTAGATAGACGGAACTCTTAGTTAGAATATATAGCAGTGGATAGACAGAACTCTTAGTTAGAATAAATAGCAGTAGATAAAGGGAACTCTTAGTTAGAATAAATAACAGTGGATATAGGGAACTCTTAGTTGGAATAAATAGCAGTGGATAGAGGGAAATCTTAGTTAGAATAAATAACAGTGGATAGAGGGAAATCTTAGTTAGAATAAATAGCAGTAGATAGACGGAACTCTTAGTTAGAATAAATAGCAGTGAATAGACGGAACTCTTACTTAGAATATATATCAGTGGATAAAGGGAACTCTTAGTTAGAATAAATAGCAGTGGATAGAGGGAACTCTTAGTTAGAATAAATAACAGTGGATATAGGGAACTCTTAGTTGGAATAAATAACAGTGGATATAGGGAACTCTTAGTTGGAATAAATAGCAGTGGATAGAGGGAAATCTTAGTTAGAATAAATAACAGTGGATAGAGGGAAATCTTAGTTAGAATAAATAGCAGTAGATAGACGGAACTCTTAGTTAGAATAAATAGCAGTAGATAGACGGAACTCTTAGTTAGAATAAATAGCAGTGAATAGACGGAACTCTTACTTAGAATATATATCAGTGGATAAAGGGAACTCTTAGTTAGAATAAATAGCAGTGGATAGAGGGAAATCTTAGTTAGAATAAATAGCAGAGGATAGATGGAACTCATAGTTAGAATAAATAGCAGTGGATAAAGGGAACTCTTAGTTAGAATAAATAGCAGTGGATAGAGGGAAATCTTAGTTAGAATAAATAGCAGTGGATAGAGGGAACTCTTAGTTAGAATAAATAGCAGTGGATAGAGGGAAATCTTAGTTAGAATAAATAGCAGTGGATAGAGGGAACTCTTAGTTAGAATAAATAGCAGTAGATAGACGGAACTCTTAGTTAGAATAAATAGCAGTGAATAGAAGGAACTCTTACTTAGAATATATATCAGTGGATAAAGGGAACTCTTAGTTAGAATAAATAGCAGTGGATAGAGGGAAATCTTAGTTAGAATAAATAACAGTGGATAGAGGGAAATCTTAGTTAGAATAAATAGCAGTAGATAGACGGAACTCTTAGTTAGAATAAATAGCAGTAGATAGACGGAACTCTTAGTTAGAATAAATAGCAGTGAATAGACGGAACTCTTACTTAGAATATATATCAGTGGATAAAGGGAACTCTTAGTTAGAATAAATAGCAGTGGATAGAGGGAACTCTTAGTTAGAATAAATAGCAGTGAATAGACGGAACTCTTAGTTAAAATAAATAGCAGTGGATAGAGGGAACACTTAGTTAGAATAAGTAGCAGTAGATAGACGGAACTCTTAGTTAGAATAAATAGCAGTGAATAGACGGAACTCTTACTTAGAATATATATCAGTGGATAAAGGGAACTCTTAGTTAGAATGAATAGCAGTGAATAGACGGAACTCTTACTTAGAATATATATCAGTGGATAAAGGGAACTCTTAGTTAGAATAAATAGCAGTGGATAGAGGGAACTCTTAGTTAGAATAAATAGCAGTGAATAGACGGAACTCTTACTTAGAATATATATCAGTGGATAAAGGGAACTCTTAGTTAGAATAAATAGCAGTGGATAGAGGGAACTCATAGTTAGAATAAATAGCAGTGGATAGAGGGAACTCTTAGTTAGAATAAATAGCAGTGGATAGAGGGAACTCTTAGTTAGAATAAATAGCAGTGGATAGATGGAACTCTTAGTTAAAATAAATAGCAGTGGATAGATGGAACTCTTAGTTAGAATAAATAGCAGTGGATAGAGGGAACTCATAGTTAGAATAAATAGCAGTGGATAGATGGAACTCATAGTTAGAATAAATAGCAGTGGATAGATGGAACACTTAGTGGCAGTGGATAAAGGGGACTCTTTGTAAAAATAGCAGTTGATAGGCGGAACTCTTAGTTAGAATAAATAGTAGTGGATAGAGGGAACTCTTATTTAGAATAAATAGCAGTGGATAGAAGGAACACTTAGTGGCAGTGGATAAAGGGGACTCTTTGTAAAAATAGCAGTTGATAGGCGGAACTCTTAGTTAGAATAAATAGCAGTGGATAGATGGAACTCTTATTTAGAATAAATAGCAGTGGATAGAGGGAACTCTTAGTTAGAATAAATAGCAGTGGATAGAGGGAACTCTTAGTTAGAATAAATAGCAGTGAATAGACGGAACTCTTACTTAGAATATATATCAGTGGATAAAGGGAACTCTTAGTTAGAATAAATAGCAGTGGATAGATGGAACTCATAGTTAGAATAAATAGCAGTGGATAGATGGAACTCTTAGTTAGAATAAATAGCAGTGGATAGATTAAAATCTTAGTTAGAATAAATAGCAGTGGATAGAGGGAACTCTTAGTTAGAGTAAATAGCAGTGGATAGATGGAACTCTTAGTTAGAATAAATAGCAGTGAATAGACGGAACTCTTACTTAGAATATATATCAGTGGATAAAGGGAACTCTTAGTTAGAATAAATAGCAGTGGATAGAGGGAACTCATAGTTAAAATAAATAGCAGTGGATAGAGGGAACACTTAGTTAGAATAAATAGCAGTGGATAGATGAAAATCTTAGTTAGAATAAATAGCAGTGGATAGAGGGAACTCTTAGTTAGAGTAAATAGCAGTGGATAGATGGAACTCTTAGTTAGAATAAATAGCAGTGGATAGATGGAACTCTTAGTTAGAATAAATAGCAGTGGATAGAGGGAACTCGTAGTTAGAATAAATAGCAGTGGATAGAGGGAACTCATAGTTAGAATAAATAGCAGTGAATAGACGGAACTCTTACTTAGAATATATATCAGTGGATAAAGGGAACTCTTAGTTAGAATAAATAGCAGTGGATAGAGGGAACACTTAGTTAGAATAAATAGCAGTGGATAGAGGGAACACTTAGTTAGAATAAATAGCAGTGGATAGATGAAAATCTTAGTTAGAATAAATAGCAGTGGATAGAGGGAACTCATAGTTAGAATAAATAGCAGTGAATAGACGGAACTCTTACTTAGAATATATATCAGTGGATAAAGGGAACTCTTAGTTAGAATAAATAGCAGTGGATAGAGGGAACTCTTAGTTAGAATAAATAGCAGTGGATAGATGGAACTCTTAGTTAGAATAAATAGCAGTGGATAGATGGAACTCTTAGTTAGAATAAATAGCAGTGAATAGACGGAACTCTTACTTAGAATATATATCAGTGGATAAAGGGAACTCTTAGTTAGAATAAATAGCAGTGGATAGAGGGAACCCTTAGTTAGAATAAATAGCAGTGGATAGATGGAACTCTTAGTTAGAATAAATAGCAGTGGATAAAGGGAACTCTAAGTTAGAATAAATAGCAGTGGATAAAGGGAACTCTAGGTAAGAATAAATAGCAGTGGATAGAGGGAACTCTTAGTTAGAATAAATAGCAGTGGATAGATGGAACTCTTAGTTAAAATAAATAGCAGTGGATAGAGGGAACTCTTAGTTAGAATAAATAGAAGTAGATAGACGGAACTCTTAGTTAGAATATATAGCAGTGGATAGACAGAACTCTTAGTTAGAATAAATAGCAGTAGATAAAGGGAACTCTTAGTTAGAATAAATAACAGTGGATATAGGGAACTCTTAGTTGGAATAAATAGCAGTGGATAGAGGGAAATCTTAGTTAGAATAAATAACAGTGGATAGAGGGAAATCTTAGTTAGAATAAATAGCAGTAGATAGACGGAACTCTTAGTTAGAATAAATAGCAGTGAATAGACGGAACTCTTACTTAGAATATATATCAGTGGATAAAGGGAACTCTTAGTTAGAATAAATAGCAGTGGATAGAGGGAACTCTTAGTTAGAATAAATAACAGTGGATATAGGGAACTCTTAGTTGGAATAAATAACAGTGGATATAGGGAACTCTTAGTTGGAATAAATAGCAGTGGATAGAGGGAAATCTTAGTTAGAATAAATAACAGTGGATAGAGGGAAATCTTAGTTAGAATAAATAGCAGTAGATAGACGGAACTCTTAGTTAGAATAAATAGCAGTAGATAGACGGAACTCTTAGTTAGAATAAATAGCAGTGAATAGACGGAACTCTTACTTAGAATATATATCAGTGGATAAAGGGAACTCTTAGTTAGAATAAATAGCAGTGGATAGAGGGAAATCTTAGTTAGAATAAATAACAGTGGATAGAGGGAAATCTTAGTTAGAATAAATAGCAGTGGATAGAGGGAACTCTTAGTTAGAATAAATAGCAGTGGATAGAGGGAAATCTTAGTTAGAATAAATAACAGTGGATAGAGGGAAATCTTAGTTAGAATAAATAGCAGTGGATAGAGGGAACTCTTAGTTAGAATAAATAGCAGTGGATAGAGGGAACTCTTAGTTAGAATAAATAGCAGTGGATAGAGGGAAATCTTAGTTAGAATAAATAGCAGTGGATAGAGGGAACTCTTAGTTAGAATAAATAGCAGTAGATAGACGGAACTCTTAGTTAGAATAAATAGCAGTGAATAGACGGAACTCTTACTTAGAATATATATCAGTTGATAAAGGGAACTCTTAGTTAGAATAAATAGCAGTGGATAGAGGGAAATCTTAGTTAGAATAAATAACAGTGGATAGAGGGAAATCTTAGTTAGAATAAATAGCAGTAGATAGACGGAACTCTTAGTTAGAATAAATAGCAGTAGATAGACGGAACTCTTAGTTAGAATAAATAGCAGTGAATAGACGGAACTCTTACTTAGAATATATATCAGTGGATAAAGGGAACTCTTAGTTAGAATAAATAGCAGTGGATAGAGGGAACTCTTAGTTAGAATAAATAGCAGTGAATAGACGGAACTCTTAGTTAAAATAAATAGCAGTGGATAGAGGGAACACTTAGTTAGAATAAGTAGCAGTAGATAGACGGAACTCTTAGTTAGAATAAATAGCAGTGAATAGACGGAACTCTTACTTAGAATATATATCAGTGGATAAAGGGAACTCTTAGTTAGAATAAATAGCAGTGAATAGACGGAACTCTTACTTAGAATATATATCAGTGGATAAAGGGAACTCTTAGTTAGAATAAATAGCAGTGGATAGAGGGAACTCTTAGTTAGAATAAATAGCAGTGAATAGACGGAACTCTTACTTAGAATATATATCAGTGGATAAAGGGAACTCTTAGTTAGAATAAATAGCAGTGGATAGAGGGAACTCTTAGTTAGAATAAATAGCAGTGGATAGATGGAACTCTTAGTTAGAATAAATAGCAGTGGATAGATGGAACTCTTAGTTAGAATAAATAGCAGTGAATAGACGGAACTCTTACTTAGAATATATATCAGTGGATAAAGGGAACTCTTAGTTAGAATAAATAGCAGTGGATAGAGGGAACTCGTAGTTAGAATAAATAGCAGTGGATAGATGGAACTCTTAGTTAGAATAAATAGCAGTGGATAGAGGGAACTCTTAGTTAGAATAAATAGCAGTGGATAGAGGGAACTCATAGTTAGAATAAATAGCAGTGGATAGAGGGAACTCTTAGTTAGAATAAATAGCAGTGGATAGAGGGAACTCATAGTTAGAATAAATAGCAGTGGATAGATGGAACTCTTAGTTAGAATAAATAGCAGTGGATAGAGGGAACTCATAGTTAGAATAAATAGCAGTGGATAGAGGGAACTCTTAGTTAGAATAAATAGCAGTGGATAGATGGAACTCTTAGTTAGAATAAATAGCAGTGGATAGATGGAACTCTTAGTTAGAATAAATAGCAGTGAATAGACGGAACTCTTACTTAGAATATATATCAGTGGATAAAGGGAACTCTTAGTTAGAATAAATAGCAGTGGATAGATGAAAATCTTAGTTAGAATAAATAGCAGTGGATAGAGGGAACTCATAGTTAGAATAAATAGCAGTGAATAGACGGAACTCTTACTTAGAATATATATCAGTGGATAAAGGGAACTCTTAGTTAGAATAAATATCAGTGGATAGAGGGAACTCTTAGTTAGAATAAATAGCAGTGGATAGAAGGAACACTTAGTGGCAGTGGATAAAGGGGACTCTTTGTAAAAATAGCAGTTGATAGGCGGAACTCTTAGTTAGAATAAATAGTAGTGGATAGAGGGAACTCTTATTTAGAATAAATAGCAGTGGATAGAAGGAACACTTAGTGGCAGTGGATAAAGGGGACTCTTTGTAAAAATAGCAGTTGATAGGCGGAACTCTTAGTTATAATAAATAGCAGTGGATAGATGGAACTCTTAGTTAGAATAAATAGCAGTGGATAGAGGGAAATCTTAGTTAGAATAAATAGCAGTGGATAGATGGAACACTTAGTTAGAATAAATAGTAGTGGATAGAGGGAACTCTTAGTTAGAATAAATAGCAGTGGATAGATGGAACTCTTATTTAGAATAAATAGCAGTGGATAGAGGGAACTCTTAGTTAGAATAAATAGCAGTGGATAGATGGAACTCTTATTTAGAATAAATAGCAGTGGATAGAGGGAACTCTTAGTTAGAATAAATAGCAGTGGATAGAGGGAACTCTTAGTTAGAATAAATAGCAGTGAATAGACGGAACTCTTACTTAGAATATATATCAGTGGATAAAGGGAACTCTTAGTTAGAATAAATAGCAGTGGATAGAGGGAACTCATAGTTAAAATAAATAGCAGTGGATAGAGGGAACACTTAGTTAGAATAAATAGCAGTGGATAGAGGGAACTCTTACTTAGAATATATAGCAGAGGATAGATGGAACTCATAGTTAGAATAAATAGCAGTGGATAGATGGAACTCTTAGTTAGAATAAATAGCAGTGGATAGATGAAAATCTTAGTTATAATAAATAGCAGTGGATAGAGGGAACTCTTAGTTAGAGTAAATAGCAGTGGATAGATGGAACTCTTAGTTAGAATAAATAGCAGTGAATAGACGGAACTCTTACTTAGAATATATATCAGTGGATAAAGGGAACTCTTAGTTAGAATAAATAGCAGTGGATAGAGGGAACTCATAGTTAAAATAAATAGCAGTGGATAGAGGGAACACTTAGTTAGAATAAATAGCAGTGAATAGATGGAACTCTTAGTTAGAATAAATATCAGTGGATAGATAAAAATCTTAGAATAAATAGCAGTGGATAGATGGAACTCTTAGTTAGAATAAATAGCAGTGGATAGATGGAACTCTTAGTTAGAATAAATAGCAGTGGATAGAGGGAACTCGTAGTTAGAATAAATAGCAGTGGATAGAGGGAACTCATAGTTAGAATAAATAGCAGTGAATAGACGGAACTCTTACTTAGAATATATATCAGTGGATAAAGGGAACTCTTAGTTAGAATAAATAGCAGTGGATAGAGGGAACACTTAGTTAGAATAAATAGCAGTGGATAGAGGGAACACTTAGTTAGAATAAATAGCAGTGGATAGATGAAAATCTTAGTTAGAATTAATAGCAGTGGATAGAGGGAACTCATAGTTAGAATAAATAGCAGTGAATAGACGGAACTCTTACTTAGAATATATATCAGTGGATAAAGGGAACTCTTAGTTAGAATAAATAGCAGTGGATAGAGAGAACTCTTAGTTAGAATAAATAGCAGTGGATAGATGGAACTCTTAGTTAGAATAAATAGCAGTGAATAGACGGAACTCTTACTTAGAATATATATCAGTGGATAAAGGGAACTCTTAGTTAGAATAAATAGCAGTGGATAGAGGGAACTCTTAGTTAGAATAAATAGCAGTGGATAGAGGGAACTCATAGTTAGAATAAATAGCAGTGGATAGAGGGAACTCTTAGTTAGAATAAATAGCAGTGGATAGATGGAACTCTTAGTTAGAATAAATAGCAGTGGATAGATGGAACTCTTAGTTAGAATAAATAGCAGTGAATAGACGGAACTCTTACTTAGAATATATATCAGTGGATAAAGGGAACTCTTAGTTAGAATAAATAGCAGTGGATAGATGAAAATCTTAGTTAGAATAAATAGCAGTGGATAGAGGGAACTCATAGTTAGAATAAATAGCAGTGAATAGACGGAACTCTTACTTAGAATATATATCAGTGGATAAAGGGAACTCTTAGTTAGAATAAATATCAGTGGATAGATGGAACTCTTAGTTAGAATAAATAGCAGTGGATAGATGGAACTCTTAGTTAGAATAAATAGCAGTGAATAGACGGAACTCTTACTTAGAATATATATCAGTGGATAAAGGGAACTCTTAGTTAGAATAAATAGCAGTGGATAGAGGGAACTCTTAGTTAGAATAAATAGCAGTGGATAGAGGGAACTCATAGTTAGAATAAATAGCAGTGGATAGAGGGAACTCTTAGTTAGAATAAATAGCAGTGGATAGATGGAACTCTTAGTTAGAATAAATAGCAGTGGATAGATGGAACTCTTAGTTAGAATAAATAGCAGTGAATAGACGGAACTCTTACTTAGAATATATATCAGTGGATAAAGGGAACTCTTAGTTAGAATAAATAGCAGTGGATAGATGAAAATCTTAGTTAGAATAAATAGCAGTGGATAGAGGGAACTCATAGTTAGAATAAATAGCAGTGAATAGACGGAACTCTTACTTAGAATATATATCAGTGGATAAAGGGAACTCTTAGTTAGAATAAATATCAGTGGATAGAGGGAACTCTTAGTTAGAATAAATAGCAGTGGATAGATGGAACTCTTAGTTAGAATAAATAGCAGTGGATAGATGGAACTCTTAGTTAGAATAAATAGCAGTGAATAGACGGAACTCTTACTTAGAATATATATCAGTGGATAAAGGGAACTCTTAGTTAGAATAAATAGCAGTGGATAGAGGGAACTCTTAGTTAGAATAAATAGCAGTGGATAGAGGGAACTCTTAGTTAGAATAAATAGCAGTGGATAGAGGGAACTCTTAGTTAGAATAAATAGCAGTGAATAGATGGAACTCTTAGTTAGAATAAATAACAGTGGATAGAGGGAAATCTTAGGTAGAATAAATAGCAGTGGATAGAGGGAACTCTTAGTTAGAATAAATAGCAGTGAATAGACGGAACTCTTACTTAGAATATATATCAGTGGATAAAGGGAACTCTTAGTTAGAATAAATAGCAGTGGATAGAGGGAACTCTTAGTTAGAATAAATAGCAGTGGATAGAGGGAACTCTTAGTTAGAATAAATAGCAGTGGATAGAGGGAACTCTTAGTTAGAATAAATAGCAGTGGATAGATGGAACTCTTAGTAAAAAATAGCAGTGGATAGAGGGAACTCTTAGTTAGAGTAAATAGCAGTGGATAGATGGAACTCTTAGTTAGAATAAATAGCAGTGGATAGAGGGAACTCTTAGTTAGAGTAAATAGCAGTGGATAGATGGAACTCTTAGTTAGAATAAATAGCAGTGGATAGAGGGAACTCATAGTTAGAATAAATAGCAGTGGATAGATGGAACTCATAGTTAGAATAAATAGCAGTGGATAGATGGAACACTTAGTGGCAGTGGATAAAGGGGACTCTTTGTAAAAATAGCAGTTGATAGGCGGAACTCTTAGTTAGAATAAATAGCAGTGGATAGATGGAACTCATAGTTAGAATAAATAGCAGTGGATAGAGGGAACTCTTAGTTGGAATAAATAGCAGTGGATAGATGGAACTCATAGTTAGAATAAATAGCAGTGGATAGAAGGAACTCTTATTTATAATAAATAGCAGTGGATAGATGAAAATCTTAGTTAGAATAAATAGCAGTGGATAGAGGGAACTCATAGTTAGAATAAATAGCAGTGGATAGATGGAACACTTAGTGGCAGTGGATAAAGGGGACTCTTTGTAAAAATAGCAGTTGATAGGCGGAACTCTTAGTTAGAATAAATAGCAGTGGATAGATGGAACTCTTATTTAGAATAAATAGCAGTGGATAGATGGAACTCTTATTTAGAATAAATAGCAGTGGATAGATGGAACTCTTAGTTAGAATAAATAGCAGTGGATAGATGGAACTCTTAGTTAGAATAAATAGCAGTGGATAGAGGGAACTCTTAGTTAGAATAAATAGCAGTGGATTGATGGAACTCTTAGTTAGAATAAATAGCAGTGGATAAAGGGAACTCTAATTTAGAATAAATAGCAGTGGATAGATGGAACTCATAGTTAGAATAAATAGCAGTGGATAGAGGGAACTCATAGTTAGAATAAATATCAGTGGATAGATGGAACTCTTAGTTAGAATAAATAGCAGTGGATAGATGAAAATCTTAGTTAGAATAAATAGCAGTGGATAGAGGGAACTCTTATTTAGAATAAATAACAGTGGATAGAGGGAACTCTTATTTAGAATAAATAGCAGTGGATAGAGGGAACTCTTATTTAGAATAAATAGCAGTTGATAGAGGGAACTCTTAGTTAGAATAAATAGCAGTGGATAGAGGGAACTCTTATTTAGAATAAATAGCAGTGGGTAGAGGGAACTCTTAGTTAGAGTAAATAGCAGTGGATAAAGGGAACTCTTAGTTAGAATAAATAGCAGTGGATAGAGGGAACTCATAGTTAGAATAAATAGCAGTGGATAGAGGGAACTCTTAGTTAGAGTAAATAGCAGTGGATAGAGGGAACTCATAGTTAGAATAAATAGCAGTGGATAGATGGAACTCTTAGTTAGAATAAATAGCAGTGGATAGATGGAACTCTTAGTTAGAATAAATAGCAGTGGATAGAGGGAACTCATAGTTAGAATAAATAGCAGTGGATAGATGGAACTCTTAGTTAGAATAAATAGCAGTGGATAGATGGAACTCATAGTTAGAATAAATAGCAGTGGATAGATGGAACTCTTAGTTAAAATAAATAGCAGTGGATAGATGGAACTCATAGTTAGAATAAATAGCAGTGGATAGATGGAACTCATAGTTAGAATAAATAGCAGTGGATAGATGGAACTCTTAGTTAGAATAAATAGCAGTGGATAGATGGAACTCTTAGTTAGAATAAATAGCAGAGGATAGAGGGAACTCTTATTTAGAATAAATAGCAGTGGGTAGAGGGAACTCTTAGTTAGAGTAAATAGCAGTGGATAAAGGGAACTCTTAGTTAGAATAAATAGCAGTGGATAGAGGGAACTCTTAGTTAGAGTAAATAGCAGTGGATAGAGGGAACTCATAGTTAGAATAAATAGCAGTGGATAGATGGAACTCTTAGTTAGAATAAATAGCAGTGGATAGATGGAACTCTTAGTTAGAATAAATAGCAGTGGATAGAGGGAACTCATAGTTAGAATAAATAGCAGTGGATAGATGGAACTCTTAGTTAGAATAAATAGCAGTGGATAGATGGAACTCATAGTTAGAATAAATAGCAGTGGATAGATGGAACTCTTAGTTAGAATAAATAGCAGTGTATAGATGGAACTCATAGTTAGAATAAATAGCAGTGGATAGATGGAACTCATAGTTAGAATAAATAGCAGTGGATAGATGGAACTCTTAGTTAGAATAAATAGCAGTGGATAGATGGAACTCTTAGTTAGAATAAATAGCAGTGGATAGAGGGAACTCTTAGTAAAAAATAGCAGTGGAAGAGTGTTCTTTCTCCCTCTGATTCTCGGGGCGTTCCTCCTTCCATGACCTACTATAACACGACCCGGAATGCTGCTGCAGGCGTAAAGTTATAGTAGGTCATGGTCCTTCACTCATCTTGGTGTGTTGCGGTCACAGTTCTGGTTGTAAGTTGGAGAGTTTTTAACTGTGATGGGATCTGAGATCCCAACCGGGTAGATTTATACGCGTCACTTGACTGCTGATCTGCTGGGCTAGTGTCGTTTTGGCCGAAGGCGGTTGGGGAAAAATAACAGAGTTTGTGTTTCTCGATGTTAATTTTCCAATAATAATAGTACAGAATGTATGGCAGTATATGATTGAAATCGCAATACAGAATTACAACAGCAGTGTGTACATATGATGTAGTGACGGTTAAAAACTATAACCGGTCTGCAACTCTGTGATTAATGAACTGACCGGTAAATCAGTAATCAGGATAACTATATGATTGATTCACATAGATATTGGTTTCACCTCTACTCTACTTCGGCCCTTTGCTACCCAATGGATACTTTCCTATCTTTCCCCACGTGCTCCCCTGCCCGCTATTGGCTTATATACTAATTGTCACTTTGGCACTCCCTGTGAGTGTTACCCCCTGCCACTAGCCTTGACTAGATGTGTTCTCTCTGTGAGGTGGTTTGACCTCTCACCCCTCTCTGTGGCTTTAGGGCCTGTATCCCCCCCCCCCGAGTTGGTTATGAGGCGAGATTATTATTGGTAATCTCGTATCGCCAACTATATTGGTAAAATGCCACTGGTCCCATTTTCGGGTGGATAATGCAAGGGAATTGAATCCGCTTACAATAGCAGTGGATAGAGCGAACTCTTAGTAAAAATAGCAGTGGATGGAGGGAACTCTTAGCACAAATAGCAGTGGATAGAGGGATCTCTTAGTAAAAATAGCATTGGATAGAGGGAACTCTTAGCACAAATAGCTGTGGATAGAGGGAACTCTTAGTAAAAATAGCAGTGGATAGAGGGAACTCTTAGTAAAAATAGCAGAGGATAAAGGGAACTCTTATTGGCAGTGCATAGAGGGGACTCTTAGTAAAAATAGCATTGGATAGAGGGAACTCTTAGTAAAAATAGCAGTGGATAGAGGGAACTCTTAGTAAAAATAGCAGTGGATGGAGGGAACTCTTAGTAAAAATAGCAGTGGATAGAGGGAACTCTTAGTAAAAATAGCAGTGGATAGAGGGAACTCTTAGTAAAAATATCAAGTGAGTTAATGTAATGGAACGATGCCTTTCGTGGCGTAAGCATACTCAAATTATAAATATTAATGACGAGTAAGGGTCTTGAGCCACGGCTTATATAAAATATTGTTAGTTTACCATATACAGTAGCTATTTCACGCTTCCCGCGCGTCTTCAGTGGTATATTATTTTAAACACAATATTAATATAATTTAACTAAAACAACCAATTCAAAACCTTCAAAGATATATACAAAACCGATACCGTTATGGTACTGTATAGTGTACAGTAGTTATGACTATTTTAATAAAGATATTAGCTGTGTAAAGTGGCAGACCGGTAGAAGAAGTTGAGCATGGTTTGAAATTATATCGGAAATTCATAATGCACCAAAACTAACTCAAATCAAAATTTAAAATAAAGGTATTAAAATGTTAAAAACTTTTAAAAATTAACAGTAAATAAAAACTAAACCAATGGTGTACCCTATCCTGCTATTAAGTAGAATATCTATAAAAACAAATAAAGGCTAATAAAATAATAAAACAACAGTGATATAGTGTATACGAATGACATGTGTATAAAAACATATAAAAAAAACATGTAAAAAAAACCTCAGAAATAAAAGCAGTAATAAAATCTTTAAATTTAATTAAATAAAACAAACAGAATGATTGAGTAATACTAACTACGCCATAGGGTAAATATCCAGAGGGGCCAGCTATGCAAAAAGCAAATAGCAGCTGTATGACTGGAGTTGAAATTATCATAAAGACGGGCATGTGGGGCGAGCCACATAGTTAGCAAAACAATAAGATATAAAATAAACCAAACTGATTAATACAAAATCCTAAGTAGAATATACAAAACAAAGTCCACATGTTTTAGTACAGACCAATACGGGGAACTACAGTATTAAGTGGGGGGCGATGCAAGTTAATTAGAACCGCTTCAGAATGAATCCTACGCTCGTGGTTAGTAAACCTTTTAGAACATGTAATATTGAGCGCACCGATCCCACAAATAACAAAGTGTTGCAGTAGCAAGACTTCAGGACTCGATAAATCGACTCCTAGCCCCTTGCCAGCTGCGTCATTTATGGCACTACGGTGACCTCGGAGGCGCTCATGTAAACGCTGTTCTGTCTGGCCGAGATACCACAAGTGTGGATGCAGTTTACATTTGATAAAATATATCACATTAAATGATTTGCAGTTAAATCTCCCATGAATGGGGTCACCCCATGGTGTCCGGCGCTGGTCTAGAACGGCCGAGCAGCATTTGCAACGAGGCCCATTGCAAGAGTGATTACCAAGAGGCAGAGTTGGCTCGGACTTGGTGATCAACAGTTTACCTAACGATGGGAGGTTACGCAGGACCGTTTGGACACTAATACCTAAAGGCTGGGAGGTTACGCGGGACCGTTTGGACACTAATACCTAGCGAACGCAAGTCAGCATTATATTTGCGGATAACGGGCGCTAGGACAGGCAGGAACTGTGGGGTCGTAGGGAGATATATAGAGGTGTATTTTGGCCCATTCGATGTAGTCTTATTCAAATTTTGGGGTGCTGATGGACTATCCCCTCTGTTGGTAAAGACGGCTGCTGCGTGATCGGCACTGGACCAAGAGGTGTTGGGTTTGATGCATGGAGGGAGAGGAGGAAATCCAGCGGATAGCCTCGGTTCTCACACAACTCGAGGTACTGGTGTTTATAACATGTGAACAAATGGTTTGAGTCAGTTAAACGGCGAATACGCAAAATTTCCGATTTCACCACTGCCCGTAACGTAGGTTTATGGTGGAAACTAGAGTACATAATAGGTAGTTTATTAGCCATTGGTTTTCTAAATAAACGAGTTCTAAGGGTGTAGGCATTAGCAGCTATCGTTAGATCGAGGTAGTCGACACTAGCATGGGAGTACTCCATTGTAAATTGGATGGCATCACTATTATATAAATTCCTGCACGTTGAGTTGAATGCAATCTTCATGAACTCGAAATGCTCATCAGTTAGTCGCTCATCGTTAATGGCGAAACATCATCCACCAGAGTACGAAAGAATGAAGGAGTCCGTAGCGAAATAGTTATCGCCCTCTTGAGTACTTTGTACGAACTGATTATAGAATAATCACTACTGTGGTGACCGCCCATAGGTGCTCCTGCGATTTGCAGGTAATTTGCATTTGCATGGCAAAGGTGCACTTGGTTTCTCCAAGCTTCACTTTCAGTGAGGAGGTCTACCGTATTTTCGTCGTCAAATAGCTGAGTAATATCGTCGTTATCTGAGGAGTATGGTGTTCCCTCAGGTGTGATTTCTCCCTCACTGATTTCTTCTTCCCATGGTGCACTTGTTCAGTGGGTAATCTTTCCATGAGCGTTCTACGGGAAGGTCCAGTGAAGTACCAACCTACTCTAGTTCTTCCCGCATAAGTTAGCAATGGTTGCGGTCGAGCAGGTCGTTTCTCTAGTGTCTCAAGTGCCTCATGCGCATTTTGGCCAATTAAAATTTGCACCCCTGGGTAGTCTGTGTTGAATCTAGGGATATTATGTTGCTGGGTAAAATCGTCTTCATCCCAGTTGTAAGGTTCTACTTGGCTGGTAGCAAAGTTCTTTATCGCCACCATTTTTACTGACCTTATACTGTGTTCTCCTAGTTCGTCTTGGGGAGTGGACAACGCACCTAAATAGTAGTCTGTAGCTACTGTAGATTTCCAAACCTGCATAATTCCTGAAAGGTTCAACTTAGTTCGGAACTTGGGTTGTCCTGCAAAGATGTCTTGTGAAGATGTCTGGCTAGTTCTTTATCGATGAACGTTCCTGTGCTGCCGGAGTCCAGGAGTGCGTTGACTATAAAACTCTTACTCAATCCATGGACTCTTAGCTGAACTACAGGGAATTCCAGGATTCCGACGTTGGAAGTTGGTGCTTTCCAAGATGGTTGTCGGTCAGGAATAGCCGGGTGCGCTTCGTTATCGGTTTCAGTCTCATACGTAAGCGCTCGATACACCGCGGTGTTTATTAGATAACAGGATTCGTTTTCGTCGGAGAATTCGTCCGTGTAGAATCCTTCCATCTCAGAACTTTGGTCAGTGTCGTTCACATCACTGAATTGGACATATAGTTCGGACTCACTTACCTGACTCGGGCTGTTTCTTTCAAATTCGTGTGCAACAAGATATGATGTTTCGCGCCGCACTTAGCACACCTCGCATCGGAATAACAGGTTCGCCATTGGTGTCCTTGTCTGAGACAATTATAACATAACCGCTTATCCCACATGACATCACGTCTATCTTTTAGGGATTTCTTTAAGAATTCATCACACACACTTAAACGGTGGTGCCCGTCGCACAATGCACATTTTGGTTTGATGTTACTTACTTTACCTTGGGTAATGTTGTGCACACTCGTTCTTTCCTCGGGCTTTCTTCCATGAACTCTCTTGGGAGACGTAGGAGGAGTTTTTGTTACCTGTTCTCTCCTATCACTGGTTCGAGACTTAAATTTACTTACGCCTTTAGGCGCTTTGTTGACATAGTAAGATCTTTCGGTGTCTTTCCCATTGTTATCCTCTTGAGAGGTCTGGCTTTCGCCGTCGTCTGTATAACACACTGGTGTTACCTTTCTCCTAGAAACGGGTTTTTCACTTACCTTATTTTCCAGTGTCTTCTCTCTGGACTGCTTTAGGAGCTGTAATTTTACCTCTCCATCTAAGAATGACATGAGATCAGCCATGGTAGGGTCTCTTCGTTGTTGTTCCATCATATATAGAACTCGTTTGTCCCAACGAGTACCTACTCCACCCTTTGGCAAGGTAGATGCTACAGCTCCAATAACCATAGAACTCTGATACTCATGAGACTTACCTAGCCAATCTAATTGTCTACAAATCTCTTGGATCTCATCGGAAAATTCTATAATCCCGCTGCTATGAAACTTTCGTGGCGCTACCAATTTCGCATACAAATACCTAGCTATGTTATTCCTATTACCATACCTGATGTTTAGTGTATCCCAAACTTGTCTTAATCCATCTGGATGTCCAATAAACTTTAACGCCATTAACTTGGGAGATCCTTCCAAGCACTCGATGAGGAATCTAAGTTTCTCTCCGTTAGATAGCACAGAGTTCTGTATGTTATCTTTGTAATATTCATTAAAAGGTAACCATTTCATCTCATCTCCATTGAACTTGACGATCTCTCCCACCTTTACCGCTTGACGGGCTTCGGTTCTAGCCATTTGACGCGTAAAACTTTCTTGGGCCATCGTATTATTCAATATCGAGTTATCGGTATATAAATTTCTCGGATTATGATCAGGTCTATATGGAATATCATTATCAACAGGTTTATCGTTACCCTTAATAGGGTTTACTATAGGAGTTTCTACTTCACTAGCAGTATAGATGCGTGTAGGCTCCACACCTTGCGCATGAAATACTTCAGACCTAACAGGTTGACACATTGTTACAGGGGGTGGTGTTATACCCCTTTGTATATTTACTAATTTATCGCGTTCTAACGCGATACTCTGCTGCACTTCTTGCAACTCTAACCTACCCTCTCTGACTGTTCCCTTTAACTGTTGAACAGTCCCTTCCATCTCCCGGACCTGTTGAGAGGAACACAAACGGTGTTCCGTCAGCTGCCCGAGCAGGAGGCCCATCTCCCGCCGTCCCTCATCCACCCACTCTACCGCCGAAGCGGGAGCCACCAACATAGTAGCGGGTAGACGAGGGACGACGGGCGATAAATCGTTAATGTCTCGCTTGGCGTCCAGGACTGGAATTGACTCTGGAACAGTCCTACTGGGTACAGGTAGTTTAGTACTGTGCAAAGGGAATTTAGAGTTAGGTTCTGGAAGTACAGGGGTCTCTATCACAGAAGGGGTGGCTTCGAGAACAGGCCTAATTATTTCAGGCTCATCTACTATAGTAGGGAGTCTTTCTACTCTAATAATTTGGTCTGTGGGTTCTGTACTACCTAAGTCTGCACTAGCTAGTTGCCTTCTCACAGCTGGGGGCAAATTAGGCAATTTATGATGGTGAGGCGTTCTTCTACGTCTGCTGGAACGAGATCTATTTCCTCCGCCTTCAGGATCTGTTGTATCGCCTTCATCAGATGATGTAAATCCCTGTCTCTTGGGAGTAGATCGACTTATCATCTGCATATACTTAGCTGTTCTTTGTTTATTGAAGTAATCTTGCTTCTCTTGAAGATTTTCCAACTCTAGTTGGACTGTCTCTTCAGATGCCCTCCGTTCTGCTGCTGCCACTGCCTCTGCCGCTTTTCTTTCCGCTTCTGCCGCTGCTACCTTTCTTTCAGCTTCTGTCTCTGCCGCTGACGCTTTTCTTTCTGCTTCTGCCACTGCCGCTGCCGCTGCCTCTGCCGCTGCCACTGCCGCTTTTCTTTCAGCCTCTGCCTCTGCCGCTGCCGCTTTTCTTTCAGCTTCTGCCGCTGCCGCTGCAGCTGCCGCCTTTCTTTGAACTTCTGCCGCTGCCGCTGCTGCTACCTTTCTGTCTTCTATCCGTTTTTTCTTTAATTGTTCTTCCTGTTCCCTAGCGAGGAGGATGCTTTCATCAAATTTAGCCTGCTCTGCGACTAACATTTCCGCATCTAATGCGTCTAACACAAATTTGGCTCCTTCACTAGTAGGGTGAAGTCCAGCCAGCTGTCTGCTCAACTCTTTGTCACCTATAAATCGTTGATAGTCCGACAGATAGATGTCAATAGCGTCCTTCTTCTGAGAAGACTTCATTCTTCTTCTCCAATGTTGCTTCGCTTTCCACTTGAGAAAAGGTAGCGTCTGTTGATTCTCCGTGGGTTGAGCGCTCAGTTAGCTGAATTTTCCATTGGGATGTTCCTTGAACTTTAAGGCTCACCCGTTGGAACCAAGTCTTTACGGCAACTTGCAACGACGTGTCTTGGCTTCTTTTCGAGGCTTCCTCATATGCCGATAGGATTAGTCTGATTCTTAGGATACGTTCTCGAACTTGATAAAGCAGCTCTCCCTGCTCTTGAGGTCCTTGGGGTTGTTGAAACAGTTGTTCCTCTAATCGCTCCAAAGAGCTGAAGAATCCCTGTACATATCCTGCTGCCGACCTCTTCCACACAGCTGGATCTCTAGTGTCCTTTACTACTCCCATCCTGTATAAGTCCTCCCAGGCAGCTTCCGATAAGTTAAACGGGAGTCCGGGTCCGGGGAAGTTCCATTGCATCTCGACAATAGACTTCAGTTCCTCCTTTGTGTATCCCGCATAACTGTCCTTGGTCGATCGCTTACTTCTCGCCCAATCAATTTGATGTTCCTCCACCGCAATCAATACTCTAGTGAGTACGGCTTCAGGAAGAATGAGAAGTGGATCCGAATAAACTGCTTCTGCCATCTTTGCTCCGCGCTCGGGTGTCAACTCTACAGTATCTGAACTACCGGAGCTATCGGGCCGCTGAGAAATAAGTTCTCGGCTCGAGTGTTGCTGCTGTTTAACAGCTGCCTCTTGGTCCCGCTTGACTTGAGCCCGAGTGCCTATGATAGACCTACGGTGCTTTACTAGCCTAGGATCTGATACTACTACTGGAGGGATGACCTTTCTTACAGTAGGAGGGGACTTGAACTTCGGTCTCAAGCATTCGGTACTCCTGTCGGAGTCGCATACTGTTCTTTCTAGGAGACTATCTGACAGAGTTTGCTTTGTGTCAGCCATGTTTGATTGTACAGTTGAATGCCTACTACTATAACGACAGTTAAAGCAAGTCTAGTAATTCAGTATCAACTGTAATCCTAGTAATTAATTACCGATATCGTTAGTCAATATAACGCGATATATATATAATATATTAGAATACCGGTATACACTTATAGTATATATATAAGTATTATTACAGACTAGGGTTTGTCACAGAATACCGATATATAATTTCAGCATAAATTTATATAAATATATATAATGAGCCTACTATAAATACCGGTATACAGCATACACTTATAGTATATATAAGTATGATTATAGACTAGAATTAATTACAGAATACCGGTATATAATTTCAGCTTAAATTTATAGAAATAAATATAATAACCCTATTGTAAATACCGGTATGTCAATTATTTTATAATAACTGAATTTCTGAATTTTAGGGTTACTTTTCTTTACTTTGTTACTGTTATTAAGCAGTAGTCTAACTGATATTAAGACCTAATTGATGTATGACAGGTCTACTATTTTATAAATCGGTTTGAGTTGATTTATAATATATATATACCCTTATAATGGGTTTTTTGACAATATTTGAAATAAATGTTATTATTTCTGGTAAGGAGTCACTACACAGAAGCTGTACGCTCTCAGTGAAGTGCTACTTGTTGGACACTAAAACAAATAATTCTACTTTACTAAGTTACTTATCACTACAAATTACTTACAATTACAGTTTGAGATTACAATCTCTAAATAAACACAAAAATTACACTTACAAATTTTAGGGTAATTTTACAGGAAATCTACAAACCAGCCTAACAAGGGTTAGAATTTCTGGTTATTACAACGGACAGGATACAAATAGGAGAAAATACCACCGTCTAACGACTTATAGTCTTTAGCTGTACAGCTCTATAAGTACTACGTTATGTACCCGGAGTGTTCTTACCTAGAAGTTAATTACCGCAGCCAACCAGAGCTAACGTGCCTATTAACCACTTTACAACACAAATATACTGCCTACACACTAATTACCTTCGGAAAGTATTGTACACTAAACCCTAAATTAGCTACAAATACTTATACTACAAATAACCAGCACTTAAAAATACTTGAACAGCCAAAAGAACCACGGTATCTGCTGGAGTGACTAGATCATAAAATCACCAGTCTTTACCTACGCCAAGCAGCCCTGATGTAGTAGCGGGGTTAATTTAACTATAACGGTATGTATAACAAGCACAATTACTGTAGGAATAAACTTAGGGAGTTATGTATGTTGCGAATACTCGCATAGACTCTGAATAATAAATAAATATGCTACCCATGCAGACTACACAAACAAAATACAGACCAAACGCTGGCAGACTACTATCAAGCCCAAATAAACTACAGTATATGCAGACTCCGAAATGGTTAGTTAGTAGGCGTTCTAACCGAGTAGTACGACTTATTCTTTCGGGGGGGGGGGGATTTACCTTACAGCACTGGATGCCCCCACCTTCCTAACTAGTACTTTATCGGACATACACTCTACACACACTGCAATCTCTTCAGACTTAACAACAGTCAGACAACAATCCAGCCTACAAATTATTTATGCAATCTGAGCAGGCTTACACGCCTTCTGCTCAATATTACACTTACAAATAAATAAAACTGACAGAAATAAGTAAAATCCCAATAAAAAACCAGGGCGGCCGTCCCTGATTAAATATCAAGACCTACCGGTATATAATTATCAAAATCGAATAATACTGATGTATACCTGTAAGTACCGGTTCGGGCAGTTAGTTGGGCAGTTAGGCCTACAGCTTACCGTTCGACCGGTACCTTCGACTTTATTGCCTACGGTGCAATAAAGAATCTGAAATCTATTATTGTTCGCCCTTTCAGACCTTTAGCAGTTTAACCTGCCAATTTTAGGTGTCCTCTTGTTTATAAATCGACTTTAGCCTATAACAATTATTTAATGCACATGAAGTAACATTAGCCGAAGCCAGTCTATGCGCGATCATTCCCCCACAGTTAAGGGAGACTGGATTCGGATGCTTTGACCTTATTGCGTTGCAGACCTACTGTATTATTCGATTGATCGTTACTATATAATCTCTGACAATATTATTCACTTTCGGGGAAATATTAACAGTTCCTTTAGGATGTGGCGCTTTAAGTATAAACAGAGTTATGACTTATACTAAACACAACGAGATGGCTACTGATTTTCGTAAATAGCGCATTCTTTAGGAGATGCTTTATTATCTGTCACACTACTACACACGACTTCACACTGTTTCACACTGATCTGCCGACCGTCACTGAATTTGATCATATATAAGGAGGATAGCAACTGACACATGTAGGGATTATGAAATAGCATTTAATGCACACTAAAACCACTGTAATGTAAGTCGCAATTGCTACCGGTAACCGGTCCCTCTAACCTTTAGTAATCAAGAAGATTGGGGGGTTTTATGATTATTTATCGATATTCTCCAAATATAACAACATATCCATCAACATATAACCATTAATAAGGGGCCGTCCAAGTATGACGTCTGCACTTTTCCCCAAAATGTTGACCCCCTCCCTCCCCTAAATCAGATGTCATCAGATAGGCGTTGACCCCCCCCCCCCCCCCCCCCTAAATCAGATTTAAAAAAATGTTGTATTAAACTATTACTATTATATTATGAAGATTATTTATAATCATATGTCGAATCACGAATTAAATTAGTCAAGTGTATGCCAAGAAAGAATAAATTATCAAATATTGCAAAAGAATAATAAAACTATTCAGCAGGATAAAGGAGGTATTATATTGCATTGGAGGGGGCGGGCACGGGGGCTGGCTGTAGTTACATAGCTTATCTATATAGGAAGGTATAGAGTTGTAGTAGGATAGCCTATCATTTACATAATTGTACCTGATGCGACAGCAGTTTATGAATGATAATAAACAAACATAAGCTAATATATAATATAAGCTATATAATAAGCTATATAATAATATAATTTATAAAAAATAATATATTAATAAGCTATATGAACCGGTAGAGGTACCGGTACTGCAGTCTCTAACAATCATTAGCTTAGGCTTAATGTTTCATTTTCAGGCCAACCCCAGTACCGCAGTACCCCCAGTAGCACGCGTCCTAATCACTGAAACATGGTGACTGGTAACTGAAACAAAAGGTCGTGCTACGGGCCTTCGGGGGCTTCGAACAATTAAAATAGGCAAACTATTTACTCTTCTGCTATATCTCTTCTAGCACCTATAAATGAACATGCTGACGTCAGATTTTGGCTGACCCCCTCCCCTCATCAGCACGTCATCAGATTTTCCCAACTGCAACCCCCCTCCCCCCCCTAAAGTGCTGACGTCATACTTGGACGGCCCCTAACAGACAGTAAACAGAAGTAAAATAATGCGGTGATAGTCAGCCAGTTGACCAGTTTGTTGCACAGTGCAGGTGATCGGTTGACAAGTTGACAGGTGCAGTATCGGTAGTACCGGTACCGCAGTTGGTAGGTGCAGCCAGGTGCAGAGTTTAGTTTGCAGTTGATGGCCAGAGATGTTTCATCAGGTGCAGTTGGTGGCCAGATAATAGATTTACGTTCTTGTAATCAAAGCTGTCTAATGTTGGCCAAAGTCTGAAACTTCTACCGAAGAACAGAATAATTTCTAAGTCGATGTTCTGAGGCTCAGAAAGGTAAACAAAGACAGTAATGCATTGCGCGTTTTCCCGTAGGCCTCTGTGCAAATAAAATGAAAATCGCTCTGATTGGTCGAGCGAGCCTGAACAAAGAAAGTTCCACATCAACAGCAAATCAGCTGACAGATTTCGTCATCTGAAACTACACTCTATTTAGAGTATTTGGCGTATTGCGGCATAAAATGGCTTGTTATGTCCGCTAAAACACCTACAGGGTACATTGCGGAGAAAATGGTTTGTTATGTCCGCTAAAACAACTAAACAGTTAATTGCGGAGAAAATGACTGGTTATTACAGGCAGGGACGTTTAACTTTAAACTACATTATATAAAGGCGAACCAGTATGCTTTCCAATATCGCGAGCTATCCTCCTACACTGCCGTTTCTGCATTAATGGTCTATTTTGTAATAAGTTTCCTATGAAGGTTAGTGTCTTCGATAAAAAATTTTTAGGTTTCGAAATGCGAATAAACACCTATTTAAGTACCGGTAGTAGGCCCTAATAACTAGAATGAGAAACTAAAGAACTTAACCAAGTGAAAATAACCTAGGAAATACAGTAATAATTCATTAATGAATGTGTTTAAAATTAATTAATGAATTGAATTTGTATTTACCTAATATAATGCTTCAGAATGAGCTCCGAAATGAATACTGAGTAATTTATTTTTAATCTAATATATACTGCTGCTGTTTTGAATCAATTTAGTTCATGGTCTACACAAATCCTTCACAAAAATATACATTTAATGAATACCATGAGCAACCACCTACAAACTCTGTAGAAATAATGGCTCATGGTCTACATTAAATGTAGTCTGTGAGTACTAACTGTGTTTCATGTAATACCATAAAAACTGTAGATGTGAATTACATAAATCAGTTTTTGGACAATATGGACTTAGTGTTATGTTATAATTTATATTATTACCTATATGGTCTTATGTTTCATTGCCAGATTCGAATTCAGTTCGCCAAGATCTTTCGAATGGCATATAATGTTCCTATATTTTGTCAAATTTAAAATTTCACTTAAAAGTTTCGCTTATGTAACATTTATTTTGACTTTGACCATATACGGTCTTAATGGAAATACATAGCATGGGCGCTGGCATCCCAGATAACAAATATCTGAGTGATTGAATCAAGATAACATTAAGCTAAACACATATAACAACGCAAACTGTCATTCATTGTAAAAACAGATTCATCAGAGAGTACATAGTAAGCACGGCGAAAGGTTGTTAAGGTAACAGGTTTAAATAGCAAAGTTCACAAGATTATGACACTACTGTAAACTGTACTAGCATAGTTGAGTCAATAAAATAACTCATAATTATTCAGGAAAAAATATCGGAATACTACCCAGTAGACAACTCCAAATTTCGGGTATATCAATGGAACTATTTATTACATGGGAATACATCCAAGGGTCATGACGGAAAAGTTACTTTTTCGTCACACCCATACGAGAGATGGCAAGCCCATCCCGATAAATTACATTAGCCTTTTCGTTATGTTTTCTCGTAAGACTTTATAAGCGATGTAATTAATTGACATGACAAATGGTTAAAGTTTCATTCTCTTTTGCGCTATATAGAAAGACGAAATACTGAACAAAGTGCCTACCAGTAGTTTACTATCTGTACGAGGGATTTCCAAGAACAGCAGAATTGATAATACATAGCAGGTGTACAGCAATACTAGTGAGTCTCAGTTTTACGGTAGAAGAACGTCTGCCATTTTTATCAAATAAGTTGCATTTCTTTCACAGCTTCCCTTCCATATATTTGTGGAAATAAAGAAAATAAATATTTTTTACCGATTGTATACAACGTATATATTATTGATATATATATATTTGTAAACATAATTTATTATTTCACATCAACGGTGCATAATTTAATGTCATATCTGCTATATATTGATCTCAGTAGCTAAATTGTTTTTAAGTAATAAATATTTCAGCATATATTCGTAATAACATTATATGTGCTGGCACTGAAAAAATCAAACAAAGTAAAACATATGCTACAGCTCTACATCGAATTATGTAACACATCATTAAAATATCAAAATTAACACTAGAAATTCAAATCATTAAAAAATGTAAAGAATAGTTATCATGATTGGGAAAAATATCAACATAGATACTTATATTAATAGATAAACCAAATTGATAGGAGCAAATAAAAAAAATAGTTCCTTAGAGCGCCAAAAAGCTTCAAACTATCTGTTTCAGCCAAAAATACAAATAAATGCGAAAAAAGCAGTTTACTTACTACAAATTAGTTACAAACAAAGAAACAAATCAATCAACATCGACCATTATTAATCAAACCCGAATAAAATTAAATGCATAATAATGATACAAAATCAAACAAGAAATACCTCGAACATATTTTTATAAAATTAAAAGTTATTTGAGAAACTCAATAATCCAAGGGGATAAGAAACCCAAAGAAAAGAGAAACTCAATGAGATTAGAAACCTAATGGAATGAGATATTGAAGGGGATCGGAACTCAAATGTGATGAGAAACTCAAATGAGAAACTCAAGGGGATCGGAAACTCAAATGTGATGAGAAACTCAAATGAGAAACTCAAGGGGATCGGAAACTCAAATGTGATGAGAAACTCAAATGAGAAACTCAAGGGGATCGGAAACTCAGATAGGATGATAACTTCCAAAGGATGGGAAATTCAAAGGGATGAGAAACTCAAGGAGAATATAAACTCATGGGATAATGTTGGGGTATGGGATGCAAATTGTAGTGAGAATTATTGTGTATAAGGCCACAGCAAGGAGTTTTACTTTTTATAAAAAATAAAAAATATAAGGAAAATCACCATCGGTTCAACAATACGATAAATACAACAACGGGCAACAAGTCAACTACATAACATCGAGCAGAAATTAACGACACGATTGGGCCAAACAATTTACAACTTATAAGCATTGCATTAATAACAATCTCACAAACAAAACAAAATATTATTGCATGCATAGAAGAGACTTGCATATTGCGTGTGAACTCGCAATATGAAACCTCTGCGATAAAGAATTAGCGATTATAACAACTGAAGTGATAGACTGTAGTTTAGATTAAAATGTCGTATACTTTGGAGGGGACGGATCTAGGGATGCAATAGAGCTAAAATTTCACCACTTTTCGTAGGGTTTCTACTCTGTAACGTAATGTATTAATTATACCCATTTTCCGTACCACATTATAAAAAAATGTGGTACCACAGTACATTACAGGGGCTACATGTCCTAGGACAGTATAGAGTCTGTAATGGGGGGGGGGGGGGGGGGGGGGGGGGTTGGGCATTACAGGGGGGGGGGGGGCATTACAGGGGGGGGGGGGGGGGGGACATTTCCTGCTTGTTTTTTTTTATCTCTTATTTCAATAAACTTTCTCCATATTTTATTTTATAATGTTTAGGTTGAAAAGCCCGCGAAATTTCATTTTCAAAACGAACCAATAAGACTTTAGAGGGAGGGGACACAGCAAGCGAAATACCCCACCCCGCCTTTATAACTTCAAACGACCACTATATGAATATACTCACATGTCATTGGCTAAAATTTGGTCAGCGAACATGGGATAGCCTGTTCTTTCATATTGTAACCTGGTTTCTATGATTTGACCTGTACATCATAGTTATGCCTTTAACTCAGTATACATTGAGTGTACTGAAAAATGTGTACTAAAAAATCTATGTTTTTTCTAATTCGCGGCGCAGATATTCTATAAAATTAATACAAGACAAGGTAGCGTTGCAAAACGCAACCTTGTACGGTTACGGTGTGTCTAATGTTTTAGTTGGCCACTTTTAGTGATTTTGACCCGGCTATACAAAAGGAACAATAAATTGGCACCGATTAAAATATTAAATTGCTATACACCATGAATTACAGTTAAAATATTGACTTGGTATTTCCATTATAAATGACACACATATAAGTATTATAATATAATAAATAATTAATTCACAATCCAAGGTAGACTACATGCAGGCATATACCATGAGTTATAAGTACACAAACTTGTAAATACATCAATAATAATACATTTGTACCGGTACCATGATGTAAGTGTAAGTCCAAGGCACTGACTCCATCAGATCGCGCTTTAAAATTAAAATGCAATACAAATACAATAAAAAGTTTCTATAATAAATATATATTAAAATACCACCTAACCATCCCACATGTAAACGGGGTAGAATTAGCAGCACAATTATTAATCTGTCACAAAAATGCGTTAAATTATTCTAGAACTATAAACTAATCACGTTTCAATTATATATAACTAAATTTTGACTATAACGATTTAACAATGTGAAACTCTTTACGTAATCATGACGTCATTAATGAAAGCCACCGTTTACTGATAAGATCGTATTGTCCATCATTGTTGCGTGTTACTACAAATACACCAGCGAATAACGAATATAATTTTATAAAGCATCTGCATCATACGAAATAATAGATAAACCAACGACAAACGGATTAATTAAAACGCAGCTATAGATATCATGGTATTATAATAAATGCCACTTCGAATAATAGAAAAGCGTAGTATCTTCGACCCCACGCGTAAATGTATAGATAGTAATTAAAAAAAGTAGAAATAAAATACATGTTTATAATTATACTGCAGCTTAATTTCGGCCATAACTCATGAGTTTTCAACGTGCAGAGTTAATTTTGGGCTCATTCTGTTCGGAATATAAATATTTTTATAAAATTCTGCAAAAAATTGCAGAGGTCAAATTCTTCCTAACTTAAAAATGGTTATTATAATAAATGCCGGTTTGGTTCGAATTAGCTACATTGTGCGCATCCAAATCCCTGTTATTATTCTTATAAAATATCCTAATCGTTTTATAGAAAGTAAGTCGTGTTAAATGCATATATATTCATGTGGTAGCAGTTAGCCAGTTAGCAGACACAGTCATATATATATACTATGTAAATATAAACAGGTAAATCATTGGAGGATCTTTATTTACTTTACATAGAGTTTAAGGATATTATAGTATTTGATGATCAATTTCGCCGACATGATTTGTATATGATGGTAATGTTACAAAATAAATAAGATCATTAATAATAATTTTACTTTAACAAATAATTTACAATTTTTAATTAAATATTTCTTTATATAAAATTATATTGCTCAATATTATATAAGATACAATAATAAATACTGTAATAATTATTATATAATACCAATGTGTGTTGTGTAATACATTATTATATATTGGTACAAACTTTATATAATTTGTATTTTGTAACAAAAGGCAGCTGAGGTCGCCGGACCGATCAGTTTTTCTGTGAGTTCAGATTTCAGTTACTGTATAAATAGTTTGAAACCGTTTTTAAGAATAATAAGAATAGTGCGCACAACGTTGGAATTATCTCATAATATATATCGGGATTTTACATACCAAAAAGGAAATAAATGTGTGAGTTTAGACAGGAATAGAGCAAAGAAGCATCCTATTACAAAAAACAGAATCCGCATAAATTTAAAAAACCAGCATTATGTATATAATTGCTTCACTAATGCGAAATCAGAAATGTTTGGAGCAAATTTTGAAAAATGCAATTGAATATATAAATAATTCTCATAATACAAACATATATGCCATAAAAATCAATTTAATACGTTACAAAAGAAAACTCGCTGTTTTATGCCCAAAAATAATCTGCTGCCTAATTTAAAACAATCGGATTTAGATGGCACTATTGCTATATTGGCTTTGTAGCATGTTCCAATTTCTAAAATAATTATGGTTGGCCAATCACATACAGGAATTACATGTCAATTAATACATTTACGAGTGAAGTCTGCGAATAGTATAACGTTGATAATAAAGAATCATTTTGGCGCAAAATATTTTCCATTTAGCTAATGTTCGCATAAAGCATCACGCAGAATGCCACCAGTAAAAAAGCTTTTTGCAGCGTTGCGAAAGAGCCGACAAGTTTAAACCGTTGTCGCACCGACTGCGGCCTGTCCTTCGATCGGAATCGCCTTATTATTGACTCGGTCGACGAAATCTTTGAGACGATTCGACATAAAATACTGACTGGAAGGCGACCCGTCGTTCGTGTTACAATCCTCGCAGAAGCAAATGAGCAGAGTATCTATAACGGTTTCGTAAAGGGAGATAAAGCAATGCGCGATAAAGAAAGCGAATACACACGACAGGACAACCGGAACTACTGCAGGGTGTTCACTGTAGTAAGAGAACCACAACACACCAACCATTCCGACAACACCGGTTACAATTAATTTCGCTAAAAACAGAACAAAATCGCCAACACAATTAATCGTAGCGACGCGAAACGCGTTGTCTACGATGATCTCGAAGGCGCGCTGACAAGCCGGAAAGAAGTTGACACCGTCGATGGCGATAATAGCGTAGGCGTTACTCGCTATGTACTTGAGACAATTCTCTAGGCAATACAGACAACATATGAGGCACTTCAATACGAACTTAGCAGGGCAACTTTCTTTCCCTTCAAGCTTCGCGTTGATCCACATGAGAACCAATCGCGGGATTTTAACCAGCGTAATGATAAGCGAACCCAAAGCGACCGAGCCCAGATGGAAGAAGAGTAATCGACTTATCGATTTAAGTATCGGATTGGAAATTGATCGCTTCTTCCTTGTAAAATAATAAACATTTACCGCGCCGGCTATCACCATATTCTGACATGCAAGAATGAATTCGCTGACCCAGATAAGACCGAATATCATGTACCACCAGAGGTAGCGAACGGACTTCGAGCTGTTGTAATGCACGGAATCTGTGTTCACATCGTAGGTGGCCCTGGATGAAGTAGCCAAGTACAGCATAACCATAACCCAGAAGGCTAAATAAACTATCAGACAGATCGCGGTCCACACTGGTTGGAACACGAGGAATGGCATGTGGGACAAACAAATTCCAGCCTCGGTGAACAAAGCGTTAAGGAATCTAACTCGTTTACATGACGCTAACATTACTAAGAGAAGAACCACGGTAAATATAGTCGCTAGGATGGCGAACACTAGGAATGCGGTTGTATAACTGCTGTTTGTTTCTGCACGAAGGTCTACAAGTTTCCGGTTGTACACCGAATAAGCGTACCACAGAGCGGCGGTGGCCCCAATGCTGGCAACGCCCGCGAGAATCATAACGAGGAAGATGATAACGGACGCGAGATAGCGAATAATGAATACCATAACGAGAGACAGCAATAGCCCGATACCCATCAGGGAGAATATTATCCAATGGTGAGTGGCGAGGGTGTTAAAAATACGATGAAACACATCGGAGGCGTTGCTAATGGAGATAAAATCAGTGAACTTAGGGAAGCATCGGTTCATTAACATCAGGGTAGGACGAACAGGGATCTTCGCGCAAATTCCCCCGTTGGTTTTAGCATCGGCTGCGGATTTATCGTAACGGCAGAGGTTATCCCCACCGTTCTTCTCGTACTGTTCCATCTCATCGTACGATGAAATATTAACAGTGGGGCATTTGCTAACGCAGATCTCCTTGGAATTTAGTGGGTTATCTGTGTTGAGAAAAAATACGTACTTGTAATTGGTCATGTCCCTACCGCTGAGCTCTACGAATGGGATTGGTTTGTTGGTTCGACCACAGACGTTGCCCCAGGAATCGTAACCGTAGGCGAGACGCCAAGCGTCACCGTACCAGAAGCTGTAGCAGGTGATTGCGAGAATGCCAATCCCGAAGAGAATGTATATAACTAGGGCGATTACGTCGGTGCAGCTGCGCTTAACGACGGGGATCCAACCGAGTTTAACTGATTCACTACGTCGGGAAGCGGTTCGCTTTAAACTCGTACCCCGGCTGCTCCCGCTTCGACGGATAGGCGAATCGCCATTAGAATCGTCAGATAGACTTGCACAACAACCCATAATTCAGTAGGGGAAGCTAATTTCACGGTACAATTCAGCAATTTTTTTGGTGTAGGTAGGCCTAACCTGCTAACTGCCTAATGCTGTAATGTTTGCAATAAATATTCAATAGGCTAGGCCCTACGCCTACCTACAGAACAGACCTAGCTGCCTAGTGCAGTAGTGGTACCCTACCCTCTGACCCTACCGTACGAATTGCTAATACTGTAATACCTGAATACTGTAATACAGTCAGACAGTACAGCAGTAGGCCTACGCAGTATGCAGTACCGGTCGGTAATACTGTAAATACACAATCAGACAATACTGCAATACAGACAAAAAAAAGAAGGTAACTACGAGACGACAGAACCATGGCTGGCAAAGTACTGTCTGACTGTTAGGTTTTTTAGCACAGGTTTTTTTTAGGTTTTTTAACCCACCTACTGACCTATCAGCCTATGTACACAGTCAACAGTGGTAAAAGTGCCACTTCCACCACCTGGGGTCGTTTTTGACCCCATTCAGGTGAATGTGATTTTTCCCCCAATAAATGGTAGGTCTACAGTTTCTTCATGTCTTTATTTTGTTACACTCTCCAAAACAGTGTTCCATGCCAGATTTTATGAAAATTGAACAATGTCTGGAGGGTCCACCCACACTCACACTAAGCACATGGCCAGTTCCCGCCATCAGGCCATTTGGCGCAAGTGAGTCATATTCCCAATTTTTGTGATGATCAACTTCTAGTTTTCCTACTGCATTGATATTATGCTGATTAGAACTGCAATGAACGATTTAGTTGGTGTACTGGCTGACTGGTGTAGACACCATCAAAACAAGCATAGAGCGAATAGTTTTTGAGATATTGCAGAAAATGTGAAGTCCGGCACAAGTCAACATTAGTGCCTTGATGCGATAGGCCTATCGACAAAATGAATTAAAAATCAGTGCCGGATTAAGCCAATGGTGGGTGGCCATAAGGCACATTTTAGTAATTTTCTAAAATTGTTCGAAAATCGATATTTTTCCGCAAACCCTTTCAAAAGAAAACGCTGCTACAAACAACTGAAATTGTGAAAATGTTGCTAAGGAAGTATAAAGTATTTTTGTTGGATGACTGCGTGCAAATACTGAAATTAGTACTAAGTAGGCCTACTTTAATAATAAGTACTTTGCAAAAATAGTTTTCATCAAGAATTGTAACATTACTTTTGTCGAATACTTTTGTGAATTTAAATAATTATACAATATTATACTTACTTATTGTCGGAAATACTATACAAGTAAGGTAGGCCTACATTACATACTTATCTTAATAATTTTATGGTTTTGTGCTGTTACCGTGTATTGTGTATGTATAATTTATTAATTACCTATTTTTACTATGGACATAGTATGTCTGGAATAAATGAATAATAATAATTACTAAACGGCATATTATGCTATGCCTATAAAACCTTTGCTATAAAAAGTGTAATGGTTTTGGTAGAATTTCTCAAGCTTTAATTTTTAATATATTAATGGGACCCTTATCACAAATCTACAGTATTTATTTTATTTATAAAGTTACTATTCTGAAACTTTAACACAATGATTGGCGCAGTGGCGGTACGGCTAATGTCGCGTCACGGAAAGTCGCGTTACGGCTAATTTTCTGAGTAGCCGTAACGCGACTTTGAAAGTCGCGGTACGTCTACTCAAAAAGTCGCGTTACGGCTAATCTATTGTCTTGGTTTTACATAGGGAATCATCAATTAAGTAAAGGATTTACGTACAGATAAGAAAGGTTTGTACAATTGAATGTAATGTTTTACAGCATGGGAGTATCCAGGGGAGGGGGGGGGGGGGGGGGGGGGGCATTTTAACTAAAAAACTTAATTTAGTAATTATTGTATTATTTTTGTTGCATTGAGTACCACAGTACACAGTACCATATAGGTAAATTAGTCGAAAGTATACCAGTATCATTATTTTGCCAAAATATTGCGCTTTGAATTTATCATTATAATAATCAAATAAAAATTATCTAAAACTAAAGATCTGAACTAAGAAATGTCTTGAATTAGTCAGTCATCGCCCGCGTATGGCATATGGTTCGGTGGTGGGGTGGTTTGGAATGGTTCGGCCACAAAGGGATGGTCGGGGTTGGGTTGGGAAGAAATAGTTCAGCCGCGAAGGCGAAGGTGTGGTATGAAAGGTATGAAATTTGAAACATGTTGGATAGTTTCACCTCCCTCCTCCTTACTGGGTGAGTCAGAAATTGTATTTTCGCTTCCATTCTTTAGCTACACGCGTTTGATAAAGGTGTTTAAAAGATAGAAATACGATACAAGGACAACTCTATAGTTCTACAAACAACTCTATAGTTGATTACAGTTACTACTGTAATCAATGGTCCCTCAAGCGGGCCTGGACTCTGGCTGTGCCAGTCCTTTAGTTAACTTGTCCTTGGTGCTATATAGTATATAATACTTAATATTGTATTGAGAAATTAAAAAAATTAAAATTCTTCAGATATACAATTACAATAAAATTTCGTCCGAAAAGTGAAAACCTGGTATTATTCATATGGGCGTTTGAACCAATTATTAAGAAAAACTTCATTCTTCAACCTTAAAGTGATTCGTTGGTGGCAGTGCCGGATTAAGCCTCTGGTGGCCCTAAGGCACATTTTAGTAATTTCCAAAAATGGCCCGAAAATTGATATTTTTCCGCAAACCCTTTCAAAACAAAAAGCTGCTAAAAACAACTGAAATTGTGAAAATGTTACGAAGGAAATATATAAAGTATTTTTGTTGGATGACTGCGTGCAAATAACTACTAAGTACTTTAATAATAGGCCTACTTTGCAAAAATAGTTTTCATCAAGAATTGTAACATTACTAAACGGCATATCATGCCTATAAAACCTTTGCTATAAAAAGTGTAATGGTTTTGGTAGAATTTCTCAAGCTTTAATTTTTTAATATATTTATGGGACCATAACTGCATTACCCAAAATCTATTTGTTTTATTTATAAAGCTACTATTCTGAAACTTTAACACAATGATCTGTGACCTTTTATATACTACAGTATGAAAACTGAGTATAGGTAGATTCATAAACCGTTTGTTCGAAAAATATGGCACTTTTTGAGCTGGTCGGTTTTTTCAAAATTAGGTGAAAAAAAATATTGTTACAAAATCGGCTCTAGAAGATCCAAATGGCAATGTTTTACAAAACCAACGATAGTAGTCCTAACGCTGCTGAACATTTTGGTATATGTTTGATGGGAATTGAGTAAAAAATAAAATAGTAGTAGGGGATTTAGTGATAAAAAAAGTAAAAATCGACAAACTGATAAAAAGGTTGTTTTATACAGAGAATCATAAATATCAGCAATATATTATGTTGTTGAAAAGAGCAGTTTTGAGGTCAAAAAATAATTCATTGTTGAAAACCGATATCACCTTATGAAAGCCCATCTATCAAACTACAAAAATTTGTGCAAATTTTCGAAAATGTCATTTCTGTGGTGGTTATAGTTGGCCCCCTTAAGGCTGACTGGCTCCTGTAGGTATTTAGTAATTTTGATCGGATCGTGGGAATGTGTTATTTATTTTCTGTAGGGTAGCTTTTGCACGGTACTTATCTTTACAGGAATTGCTGAGAAATATAACACACCAAAAGTGTGGGTTTTGTGCAAATATATAATATTTTTGATCTAGATTTGGACTTGCTGAGAAATAAATGTTCTCCGATAGAGAACAGTCTCGGAAATAAGTACTTTTTGTCACTAATTTTAATTTACCAAATTCAATTATGCTGCCTAATTATGCTTTTAGGTTTTGCAGGAATTGCACCTAAAAGGCCATCGAATGCAAAATTCAATACACGAGGGCAGAACATCTGAATTTCGGTTAAATTAAATTACAGTAGTGACAAGAAGTTATTTCTGACACGTTTTTTTTTATCAACAACTATTTTATCTACAACTAATTTATCCTTTTTTTTATCTATTAGGGTCTATATTTATAAAACTCGTTTCCGGTAAAAAAAATTAATTTCGCACTACCATATCTCCACGCCATACATTTACTATGAACAGTATTTCCAGTATGTCACCACGTCATTATTTGGTTGTTCCAGAAAGTTTAAGAGCATAACTACAAATAATTCCCCACAAATAAATAAAATTAAATTCTCCATTGTTCATAATTAGCACTTTAAAGTTTTACTGCCCATGTTTTATTATTTCCCTGCCATCAGGTCTCGAACTAATAACACAGCACCTGTCGGTCGACTGAGCTAGAATTTTGCAGCACTATCTATCAGAAATTTAGAGATAGAAAGTAGTCGAAAGATGCACTTTCTTGCTCTGTTTTCTATAAATTTTAGTGAGAAAAAATGTGGACTTTCAGATAAAAATATTTTCCTCACAAGAATGACTCGCTGAGAAAAAATGGCCCGTATTTTCGGCTGGCCCTAAGGCACGTGCCTTATATGCCTTAAGGTTAATCCGGCACTGGTTGGTGGAGAACGAAAGATCTCGATGATGGATTCCAAATGTATGTAAAAACATTTGAATTTTGTTTGAAAAAGCTGATTTATGAGCATTTGAATGTTGCATGTATTTGCTTCGGTTCCGCTGCGGGCAATTTATTCTACTTAATAAAGACACAATATTCTGTAACAGTTGTTTATGCATGAATGGCTGCGTACTATTATTATTATATATAATATATAATAGGTAATTGTACTGTATTGTTGCCCAGCTACTGATAAATTACATATTAGAATGTAGAATAAATGGACTCCATCACAGCTCACGCAAAATATGTAACTTTCAACGGCCATTATACTGCCATATCTCAGATATTCCTTTTGACAAATTCTGCATTTATTACATTATTTAGTTTCCCTGCAACAACGTCATCTTCCATTCGTTACCAACGAACCCTCTATAAGATTAAAATGTCGACTGAGATACCTATTTAATTAGGTATGGATTGAAAGCGAAGGCGGGTTGATATCTCGACACGGGGAATTCACAAAAAATTTAATTATCAATAAATTTGTTTTAGTTATTCTAACCAAATCAATATATGACGAAATTTTGGGGATATGGAAATACGCCTTACATTACCATATCAAGTGGCTTATATTGTCAGTGCAAAAACAGTTCATGGTGTTTGGAAATATGCGACAGGGATGGGAGGGATTGAAATGTAAATACGTAGGAGTTATTAGTTATACTGTAATACTCGATCAGAGTTTATTACGATTATTAAATTATTATTAAATTACTAAATTGTATATACAAAGTATAAAAAGTGCCGGGTACATATGATTTGGTGTCCCCCCCCCCCCCCCCCCTACCTTAAAAGTGGGAGGGACGTGTCCCCCTGTGGCTGCGCCACTGCCTGATATTAAAGGTAAGAAAATACAAAGTACTAAAATTGTATAACATTTATATATATAAGTTTCAATAACTTTTGAGTGTGTGAATGGATTTCGCTTAAATTACTTTCAAACCTTTCTACATGGATGCACTTTCAATACGTTTAAATTCATCAAGGAATGCCCAAGTTAATAGCTATCAAAAATCTTACGAAGTCAGACGATAACGAAAGACAACTCGTCAATGGTACCCCTATGCTAAGGCTTCGCTCTTTTCGTGACTCGCCCCACAAATATTTATTGTAGGGACAGGTACAACCATATAGGTGGAACGAGGAATGTTAGACAAAGTGCCTGAATAACTCAATATTTATGTCTCGATACTTTTTTTTCTTAAAACATTTTTCTTAAAAAAATAATACTTAAATTGCTTCTGTAGCAATATGTTATGATAGATTATAGAACCGCATAGATATGAACCAAAATGTAATCTAGATATCTTCAATTTTAATTGTTTTTTTTACTTACTATAAAATTCGCCTTTCCAAACAAGACTTGTTCTAGTTCCTTGTAAGAATAAGTTCAGTTTTTTATATCAGTTCAAAGGATACTGTAGTTCTATATGATTATTAATTACAGTATGGCTGTCACTTCTTTAAAATCTTCTTCGTTCTTTTCGCTTTTACGCGCGCCCTTTGCCCTGGCTTGCGGGCTACAGTTGGTAGTTTGGGTATTTGGAATTTGCACGATGATGCCTTAAGCATTTTAGAAGATTTTGTATCACGACTTATAAATGCGGCAAACAGCGCATCCTTCTCGTCTTTAGATTTATTATCCCAGACAGTGCGCTGAACTCGATACTTATTTCTAAGAGAAGATACAAGGCGATAATTCACTCCATCATATATAGCACGGCGAAGATCGAGCATTTGAATTCCAGTAATATTTCCAACTTTTCTAATTAACTCCAAAAGCTGTTGGGGTTTCCAATCAATAAACAACTTCACGATGTTGTTTAACGACTCACACTCATTGTTTAACCATAAGGATACAATATTCTCCATCTGCTCTCCGATTGGGTACACATATGTACTCATAGAGTTTGTCATAAATATGTTCATAGAAGTATTTTTTGAATACTTGATGTTGTTCAAACACCTCTGATAATGTATCCACTACTGTAGTTTCGTAACTATATTCGTCACGGCATCTAACTATCCCTTGATCACCAAATATCTGGTCAATGACAGAATTACGAACTGAAATTCGCACACCAATTTTATTTGTTAAGTAATCTCTAATATTGTCTTGCATGTGCTTTGCACAAAGAATCTGCGTTGCATTTGGGAAGACAGCGCGAATTGCTTTTACCAACGCTTTCTCTTGATCTGAACCAATATTCACTTTAATTTCAAAAGTTAACTTTACAATCAATAAATTGGCAGGCTATTTCAGACAGAAATGAATGATAAGTCGAGAATTCCCCGTCCCAGTGAAGGTATGCAGCCCCAATAAACACTGGGTGCTTTGAATCCTTTTTAAACACAACAGAAGTGTTCTTGTAAACCAATAGCGTCAAATACGCTGTTCCAACATTGAATGTTCTGTCTATGACGATAACTTGTTCATTGTCACGACTCACATTTTGTATCATTTCGTTACTTTGTTGTTTTGTATATAATATAATACAGGGAGCCATGTCTTTTCTATGAATAATTGATTGCATATTTTGATTCGTATGCAATTCTCCTAAGACCGCCAAAACCTCATCAGCAACATTTTTTGTTGGGGAGTTTATTCATGCTTTCTTATTCTCGTTGTACTTTTTGTTGAAAATTTGTTTTATGTCTCTTGGAGCCAATATTGACTCATCTCTATCGGTACATTCTTTCACCATTTTAGAATATACAACTTTTGGATATTTCCGCTTATTTACTCTTTCACTAATTGCTGGTAAAACATCAGAATCCGATCGAATATAATGGTAATCTTTCTTACAATTACCACGAGGAGTCAAGTCATCGGGTAACTGCACAACATACTCCACAATGCAGACGTCTTGTAACAATTCAGGTGAGTTGTGCTGAATGCAAGATATACGCCTCACATAATCGGGTTTGCGCTTCAGCTTGGTATAGTAACGGTGTATATTTAGGATTGACAATGAGCTTGGTTGTAGATTAATTCATTGTGCAGCCTTGTTTGTTTGATAATTAATCAATTAATTAACTGAATACCAGATACCATATTTAAATTTGTCATAGAAAATATTTTGTTGCAAGTTGTGGAACTCTTCCAGTCCCAAACACCACAATCATCAACAAAATTACGTTTCTTGTCAGGACCCGGTGGAACATCTCGTAACAAAATATAAACATTTTCCTTTTTACCACGGGGTATTTTATCAAAAATGTGAATATCAGATTTAACATTAAGTATCTTTACTATTTCTTCCATTGCAAGGTGCTTCCTGGAACTCGGAAGAACATTAAACTTTTTATTCGAACTATCAATTGGAATTTCAGTTTCATTGCGATAAACAGGTTTGTTTTCAGTAAATAACACGTTCGTGGGGCCTTCGCGCAGCACGAGGCCCAGTTATGAGATACAAATTAAAATTGTGCGACTGTATCACAAAATCAGGTTATGAGAGATTAACCCACACCACCAATTAATCAAAGAAAGGGGGACAGTACGTGTTCACCCCTTTTAATCTGCACCCCCCCCCCCCCCTCCCCCCACCCACCAATACATAACCGCGACATCTACCACCCACGGAAGGGTAGCACGAACTTATTTCCAAACGCACGTTCAATATGCAAAGCCAGGTGGTTTATAGGAATATAATCAATGCAGTACTCGTCTTCATTATAAGCCTCTTTGCGTTCGACCTGTTTTGTATTAAAATATATTTATTAAACGCAGGCTGACGCTCTTTATAATAATAATACCTAGGGATGCCAGCTTCCAGACTTTCAATCTTTACTGCCGCGCAAACCCCGCAGAGGAAGTTTTGGTTTGAGAGATCAAGCCCATCGGCAATTGGTGTTTCAATTTCGGTCCAGGAACTCTGACAATGGGAGCATTCAATCTTAGCTGTGGTCCATTCCCGTGGTTTCGGCTTCCTTTTCTTCGTCCCAATGACAGATTCTTCTGAAGACGTTCGATTCGCTTTCAGTTTATTGTTGGCGTTTGTGTTTTGAAGTTGTATTCGAGTGGACAGTCGCGCCGGTTTCGAGGTAACCATACCGACCTGTGATAAGCGTTGGTTTTGTTGAGTGCCGGTATTCATCTTCTCTCACCTCTTCAATGTCAGATGTTGCAAATACTGATAACACGAATAACGGTATATATTTCAATACTTGTCAATAGTAATATATATAATTTAGATAACTATTTTATATCTGTACTGTTGAGCAAACTCTACATAAATTCCAACCTGTGTATCGCCGGTAGTGCTGTTGCTGTGCAAGTGCTGAAGTGCTAGTTGCCACCGGTCAGCCGGTACCGGTAGTAGGGTGGTACCATGGCCTACTACACACAGGCCATGACAAGGACTTTGCTGTGAAATTAGCGTAGGCTGACTGCTGAATTATCAAATATTATATTTTCCACGAATGCAGGGTCCATATTTAAAAGAAGATGACTAGATTTTCGTAAGTAATTTAATTGAAACAGTATTTAATAATTAATTAATTAATTATCGCTAGAGTTCCTGCAGCTTTTATTTGTTTGTGGCTGCCTCTGGCTATGTTTGTGGCAGGAATGTTTGAACGCTTATAAGTCAGTCAATCAAGGATGAAATGGAACCAAACTTGGTACACATGTAGTCTATAAAAAATTTTGAAATTCTACACACAGACAGACTTCTACAGTTCCCCTGTCTGCCGCTAGGGGGCGAATTAACAGAAACGTAAAAATAGCTGTAATTATAGAACCAACGATCAGATTCATCTGAAATTTAGTAGTAGTTACCTAAGAGCATTGCTTAATTAGAAATTCTACAGAGACTTTTACAGTTCCTGTCTGCCGCTAGTGGGGAATTGTTAGAGCTCCAGTTCAACGTGCTTAGCACGGTTTAATAAACAATAAATTAATTATTTTATTCAATACAGTAATTATAACAGTAAAATGCAATGTATTCTATTTTTTAGTAAAATCAAGAGACAGGAGGGGGGTGGGACTGGACGCAAATCCCATCTTGGCGAATTAATATCCCGCCTCAATATTAATTTCTCAATTTTGGGAAAGGAGCAGGTTACAGTGGCACGTTATTTTAACCAAAACAATAAAGTAAACACAATAGAACAGGTTACAGTTTTATTTTTGAGAGTAATCAGCTGTTGTTATTTGCGTCCAATTTCCCCTGGAGAGGGATGAATTTTTATTGCGTCCAGTCCCCCCCCCCCCCCCCCTATCTTGAAATCAAATACCAAAAATATATTTATTATATGAACAATCTATTTGGAAATTGTAAGTTCGGCCTATCTCTTTACCATAAGCTCAGTATCTTTATCTGGTGTGTTTTTATTATTTTACCAATTATTTAATACGTTTGATAGAATTGAACAACACCGCCCAACACAACCAACTCTCTATCCGCCTCGAGCTGTCGAGCATCGAGAATACGAGAAACTCGATCGAAATACCTGCTTATCCCAGTAGTATCCGTCCGTAGTCACCGGACCGCTGCGGTTTACTCCCGTAGAACAGTAGAATTCCCGCAGCTTTCGACCCAATTCGACAACGAATTCGCTTCACACTTTCACGTCGCAGAGAACGTAATCCAGTGCGATACAAGTATGCCCGACGTTCAACCATTTCCCCCAGGCGATACCAGGATCCGGGCCGCCGCTAAACCCAGATCGCAATCCTCGTCGATTCGTCCAGTCGTCGACGTAAGTCAGTAAGTGGGACTCTTCCCACCGCACTCCAAGGTGGGTGACCGGAGTGAGGCATGAGGAACTTGGCAGTGGCCCGCATTACGATCTGACCGACCGCCGTATTCCCAGTGTCTGAGTGTAGTAAATACCCAAATAGAATCGTACTGACAAACAAGCAATTCCGTAGTATTCCCCCGTTAATCACCTCTTGAAGCAACTCGGCTGCTCGGGTCCAGATACATCGGACTGTCGGGAGCGTTTCAGACAGTAATGGAGCGGCATTTGCGAATATTTCCAATGGTTTTATAATAAATAAGGGGATTAAATGCTAAAACAAATGGATTATTCCTAACCCCACCCCAATACAGCAGTATACCTAACAGTATATAGCTTGTACCACAGTACCATAATCTGATAATCAGCACAGTCAGCCTACGCATGGGTGGTACCTACGGTGCGCACTACAACGGCAGTACAGCAATACGGTGAACTATCTAAACTATTATATTATTATTACCGGTACTAGGCTAATTAGGCCTAAACTATAATCACCGCAAGGGTTTCGCAATGATTAGATTACATGATATGGCATGTCTGCAGTGAATGGTACCGGCTGACCTGTATTGCAGTATTGACTGATTGCAGAATTCTCGATTCAGGAATTGAGTACAGCCTGACAATACCGGTACATGCATGGTACATGCAGATTGGCAGACAGCCCCTATGTTTTGCAAAATTTGTCAGAAAACCAGCTGATTTATCCTACAGTAATAATAATTTAACGCATGTTAATTTTGGATAAATAAATATATTATAACTACAATAACAGTTACACTGATGCTGCACGAAGGCCCCCACGCAAATTCTACTTGGAAAATTTTCAAACTTTTGCCAAACAACATGTGTACCAAGTTTGGATAGATTTCATCAAGGATTGGCCGAGTTATTAACGTTTAAAATAAAATACTGAAAAAAAACGCGACAGAACGACAGAACGACAGGTTGATTAATGGTACCACTACGCTAAGGCTCACTCACTTCGTGGCTCGCCCCACAGAACGACAGAACGACAGGTTGATTAATGGTACCACTACGCTAAGGCTCACTCACTTCGTGGCTCGCCCCACATACGTGGCAGTATTGGTGTTGGCTCATCGATGTTAATAGCAGAAACATTAATATCTGAAAGACTCTCTTTGTATGATTGCTTGAGAGGGGTTGATTCAAGAAACATGTCGGCACTGTGGTCAACACAGTATTGGTAGGCCTACTTCTTCACTCTTCAAAAGAGGTACAAAGTGGGTAGGTCTCCAACTAACGTTAGCGATGTCAGTTTCGTTTCCTCCACACCACATTATATAGACTGTTTCATATGACTTATTGCCATCTTCAAAGTTTCGAGGGACAAATTTCAAATTCAAAATGCGGGAAACATTATCCATAAGACCATTAACAGGCGGATACATAGATCGAATATTGATACCCATCACTGATGCAGCAGCAAACAGTCCATGGACTGGACCATGCCGCTAAACGAGCGCAATCTACAATACTTTCTTTAATGTCAGCCACTAAGTGTAGCTCCATCGCTTTCTTTTCGTTTTCTTTACTATAATATGTTTCAAAATTGACCATTTCTAGCAAAACATTAAACCAGATTTTTTTACTCTGAGATTCATCACCACATAAAGTTACGGAGAGAGCATTAAATAAACAGTTTCCATCGGCAAGGACTGCTATAGGAACCCGATCACAACAACCTACATTTTTAAATAAATCATTAGCTTCGGTATCGATATAATGTCTAATGTTAAAATTGCTTCACGATCTATAGTTAAGGGGGGGGGGGTACACCATTTTCGGACAACTCTTCGATTTATCACTCTCAGCGTTTCAAAATTGTTTGGTTTTGGCTAAAATTTGGCATATAGGTGCCTAAGATGCTATTCTACATGACAGGTCAAAAAAAAAATTTTTTCCGCTATTTAATATTAGTTAATACTAGTTAACAATAAAAAAAACTTGGTTGCGCTTAAAACCCTAAGGCTTTTACAGTTTTGAACCTAATCACATGAAAGTTTTTTTATATGATAGATCAAAGATGGGGCAACATAACTATCAGGCGAAATTTTGTTAAAATAATTCTGCACCGCTAGGTGGCGCTGCAAATTTATGCTAATTTTTAGGTTTTTTATAAATAGTATTAAATTTTATTAACAAAAAACTTCGAAAAGTTGCCTGATACTTTTATGCAGGGTGGCTATCTAGACACCCACAGGAAGTTTCAGACTAATTACTCAAAAATTGTAGAAGTAGTAGGGTTTTGAAGTTGACAATTTCATGAAAAAAATATTTGGAGATAATCGACCTTTCATTATACATACGTAGTAATAGTAATTTCAATAGGATTCCCTAAATGGAAATTTACATAACTTGAAAAGTAAAAAAGCTATTAAATAGCGGTTTTCAGATTTGGAAACACCATTCAATGGTGCATTATAATATACCATAAAAAAAGTTTCGACATATTTTGGACCAAAATGGTGTACCCCCCCCTTAAATATGCCATATGATTTGAAAGCCTTCTCATTAAGAGCATTTCCAATAGAACAGCAGCTTTTAAATCATCCACTCCACTCAAACTCGCTTTAGATAGTCTCTTCAGAGCCATATCGTAATTATAATTATTGTTGTTTGCATAACAGCAATCGAGGCAAACGTAGCCACCTTCCATCTCTCCCAGTCTGTGAAAAAAGTCCCCAGTCAACTCTTGGCATTTTGCATGAAACCACCGATAACAATCCTCGCAATATATGTAGTTTGTAGAGTATCTACATACTTTGTAGCATGTCCCACAATTATCTGTCATTGTCAAACGTCGTTACATTTCGCAAAGAACAATACTCAGCGTCTTTTCCCAATATATTAATGACGTCATCGACGATTGCCTTGCATTCCTTTGTGATTGCAGGATCATCAGCCCACACATATTTACAGATAGCAACACGTACAGTATTTTGTCTAATAGATGCTATATCGCTTCCCGACTAGCGTTGTTATCCAGAAGTCCTTTAGCGGGTGTGTTACGGTATATGGCGCTGTATCCATATTATTAGTCATCATGCAGTATGCAATATTAGTCCGTTATGCAGTATGCAATATTAGTCCGTTATACTGTACGTAATATTAGTCCATTGTGCAGCATGATATTTTAGATAAGGCATAATAACGCAGTAGTATTTAGATAGGGAAATCGAAACACCCATATATTTGAATCCATCCATTTTGTATAGTATGTAGCCCTACCTACGTAATTTTGTATTAGGATATATGTAGATAGTTCCAGGGTAGCGAGTTTATTCGGACCCTGGATTTTGTGCTTGCTGATATTAGCATCAATAGGGCTAGCATATAGGGACGCTGTCCTGGCCATTCAGCAGCCAGGGACGTGAACCATTACCATATATGGTAATAATTTGAGGTTTGGGCAGGCAATAGGGCTACAATCCGGCCTCCTTATTGGATTAACTGCTTCCAGGTTGGTCTAATGCTAGCGCGGACTGGAGAGCCAATAGGAGAGCGATTGAGTCACCCTATTGCATCACCCCATCCGGATCACCTATAAATTGGCGGTGTGCCGGTAGAGCCTTAATCAACCCCTGTTACACCTCACATGACCTGCACTGCTGTTGTACTTGCTGAGCTGTCTCTATTCATTTTTTTGACGGATATTTTAGTGTATTTCTGCAATTTGATTAATTTTCTTGAAATGATTTGCTAGTGCGATTACTCTTGCTTGTGTTTCTCAATTAATTCCTTCGATTACTGCTGATTACAACTGAACTATGATTTCTACCTTTTGATTAATGGTTCTATGTGATCCTTTTCTGCGCAATAATCCTAAGGGATTTCTGAGACTGTCAGACTTTGTGATTTGCATGCGCCGCTACGGTAGCTATTAGCGTAATGGAGGGCTAAGGCGCCAGTGGGCGGTGGGCACATCGGGGGGTTAGCGACGAAGGGAGAGCGGAGGATTCAAGGGCGAGCAACGCTGGCGGGGGCCACCGTTGCGGTCGGGAAGTTAACGATGTGGTATGCAGACCTATCGCTGGTACAGTAATTAGGGGGCTGATGATCCAGGTTTCGTCTCTATTTAGTATTAGGGGGGCAGGAATCAGGTTAGTTAGGAGTCCTATATGTACCCGGGAGAGGCCTGCACGTATCACAACGTTTCGAACATTGAGTGTAGAGTACGAGTAGTGAATTGCATAATTGTGGGTTATACAGTAGTTAACTGCATAATTGCGAACTGTGATTGCTGACGCTGATTGGTGTGTTACTGAAGTGTGCCTATGATTGTGAATGTTTAGGTAGGCGCTCTTTTCTCTTTGATTAATTTCTATTTCTTAGTTACAACAATTAGTTACTGATTAGGTCAAAGTAATACGGCAATTTAGGCTATTACTAGCGAAACCTGTTGCGTGATAAATTAGAATTACGTATTCTGGAACTCTTAGTAATTAGTACGCTGTTCAATATTTGTGACTGTAATTGATTAGTAAAAATTAAGAATTAGTACGCAGCATAGCGGAGAGTAGCTAAAGTAATAATTAGAGTACTGTAAACTATTCACGCTGAGCGGTTATTTGCATTAGCGGGCAATCAGCTAGAACGCACTATTCGGTACGCACGAAACGCTAGTGATTTGCTGGCCTAAAGCCAGCTGCAGGCAAGTTTAGACCCAGAGCGGTACTATCCACGAGAGACAAATACTGTACCATTTTGATATTTAAATATTCTCGCATTCACACATTACGTTAGAGAACCCCCAGTATTCGCGATTAGAAAAGACGTAGGTAATAGCGTGCTTTAATAAGTGATAGAATTAGGCGTAAGAATACTCTGAGTGCAAAGCCTCTCGCACTCGTCTTAAGTAAGCTTAGGGAGCCGACTCGGGTTTATTGTTTTGGTTATTCCCGCGTGGCTCATAGATTCGAACAGTTAGCTCTCTATTGAGCAATCGGTAGAGAAAGGAACAAGCGATTTTGCAGGAGTTGTGTAAAATTAGTAAAATATATTAGCGGACGGCAGATTAGCGCCATCTAACGGTAAGTAGCGGTTTTGTATTTAGCAACCCTTACAATTTAGTAATATCACGCTCCTGAGCCCCTTTACTTAACAGTAGAGCAGTCTTTGTGTCTTATTGGTTAGGCGAGAGCTCATTAGGTTGGCAGAAGAATATTAACGGGTATTGGTCTGTTCAACAGTTCTGCTGTTAGTATAGAGGTCGCGGTTGTTTATCAGTGATACGTGTTGGTTGCTTTGCTGTACCGCGTACAGTAAGGCAGTGAGTATTCTTAGGCTGATTAGTTTAGATCACTGATACTTTGTATCAGTGATACGTGATTATTGGCTGTTGCTTGCAGCGGTCAATAGTGTATTCTTAGGCTGATAGTAGTATCACAGTATTAAGTAATAAATTGGAGCACGTGATCGTCTGCTGTAGGCTATAGGCTAGCGTACGGTAGAACATTGAGTATATTCTTTTAGGCTGTTAGTTTAGATTACTGTATTCACTGGCTGCGTACAATAGTACAGTAGTACATTAGGCTGATTGTTGTTACTGCGGACGGTAGAAGGACATTTGTTTGCCGTACCACACACAGTATTATTAGGCTGTTAGGTTGGTGTACTGTTTTACTTACTGTACTGCATACAGTGGATGTACGGTAGTGCGTTTTTGCTAATTGCGAATACAGCAGTTCCTTAGGCCTTAGGGCAAATTGTAATTAGTAAGTTTTTTGAAAATTTTAGCTAGGTTTGCGAGAATTCAGTTTCGGTCAAAATTATTTTGTAAAATTCTAGAGTTTTGTACCGGTATGTTAGGTAACCGCTTAGTTATTTTATACCATCTGGAGATACATGGCAAGACGGAACTTCTGAGTTTGGGGTTCGTGTGGGTCTGCGGGTTCGGTTTGCAATCAGCGAAGGGCCTGAATCTTTGGACGCGGACGTGGAATCTCACAGCAAACAAGGTTAGTTGTTCTGTTGGCACCAGTGTGTTTGTGGAAGCAGTAAAAAATTATCGGTTGTTTAACTGCGAAGCTGAACTCAATTTATTAGTTAGGATATTTAGGTTTAGCCGGCCATGGTTTTTTGAATTGCTCAAGTTAGAGAGAGAGTTAGAGAGAGTCACAACCCGAAGATGTAGCCACGCGCTAGTGGATACATATAATATTTGAAACTAAAATTACGTTAATTGGAGCTATATATATATATAAAATTAGAAATATTCGGGCGGCAAGTTTATTTTGAATATTTTGTATTAGATTCAAAGTTATTTTGTGCTATACTGGTATTTAATGCTATATAGTAGCTATATAATAATATTTTTGTTTAAATATTGTGCTAGTATTTGCTATAACTATATACCCCATTAAATTCACAATATTGCATTGCGAATTTATTTTGACATTTGGACCAACTGATTATTTGACAAATAATTTGACCGTATTTCGGTTAAATTATAATTATATCTCGAACCTTTGCGAGATATTTTGCCGGAAGGCAAACATTATTTAGACTATGAGTGTCTCAGACAAGGAGGCACTAGAGGACAGCTATGAGACGGCGGCCGGACCGCCGACTGACGATAGCGTAAACATTACTGTTGATGACAATGCCGACTATGACGACGCAGCGAGCGACGCTGACGTAAGTGAACAGGAGGACGAGACAGTGACTAGTGAGGAAGAACAGCAACCTCAAGTAATAGTATTAGGATCCCCTACCGCTACTGATAGGAAGGACTGTACGGCAGCCCGGACAGAGGTGAGTGATAGGGAGGGTAGTGTAGCAGAAGCGAGAGCCCGGAGCCCGGTTTCCAGACCTGTGGGTATGGTAAGTGCCGTGGTCCCGACGGCTGTAAGGAGTACCCGTAGTTCCCGAAATAACCCTTCAAGTCCACCGAGTGTGAGTCAGGTAAGTGATAGAGAACTTGACATTGCGATAAAGAAGAAACTTCGCGCGCATGCCGGACATATAACTCGGACAACGGACAAGGTAAGGAAGATGTTAGCTGACTCAGCGAGCATCGGGAGGGTAGAGTTAGTAGAGATTAGAAGAGGATACAACTCAGCGTTATTCAAACAAACGGAGGAGCTTGCAGTCCTAGCGAAGAAGGCAGTAGAGTCTCAGTCGAGCGACGTAGCGACGAGGATTTACGACAGGGTTTTAGCAGCCTTGTTGGAGCACCGCGAGTTATCGGAGCGATTCCGACGAGTTAGGACGGAGAACTGGCTGCTATGGGCATCACAAGCGCAGGCGACTCAAGTGAGTGACGCAGAGTTGAGAGAGTTAGTGGAGCAAGAAGAGATCCAAGACAAGGAGGAGCGCAGGTATCAGAGGGAAGTTACTAGCTGGCTGATGCAGAATGGAGTGGTGGTGCCGGGCCAGGTGCTACCGACGACGGAGAACATCCAACAGAGGACGTTGACTCCACCCGATGATGCATCTAGAGACAGCGGCGATTCCCAGGTTAGTCACGCGCGAGGTAAGGTAATATGTGCTAGATCCCTTGTTTCGCACAACTCGGCGGAGGAGAGAAGACGCCGACTAGACGAACAGCAGGCGGAAGTTTTGCGTGCATCGGAAGCACGGAAGGAAGCCGAGCGGGAACGGGAGCGAACACGTAAGTTAGACGCGAAGTTGCGCGAATTGGAAGATAAAGGTAAGCGTGAGCGAGCGGAACGCGAGCAGAAGGAACGTGAACTTCAACTTGAACGCAAACGCAAGGAACGCGAACTCGAACTTGAACGCGAGCAGAAAGAACGCGAACTCCAGCTTGAACGCGAACGCAAGGAACGCGAACTCCAGCTCGAACGCGAACAAAAGAAACGTGAACTCGAACTTGAACGCGAACGCAAGGAACGCGAACTCGAGATCGAGAAAGAGCGACAAGCGTTGTATGAAGAAAGGGCGCGTGTGGAAGAAGAGGGCGCAGCGAGACGAGCGAGGGAAGAAGAAGAACGTAAACTGGCGCAGTTGGAAAGTGCGAGATTAAGTTTAGAGAGCGAAGAACGGACTAGGAAGGCGAATGAAATCGCCGAGAAGGGGATGCGAATGATCGAAGAATGTGGGGCGAGTGTAGGGACTGAGTTGCGAGAACTGTTCGCACTGCAGAAGGCCGAACAGGAAGCGAGAACTCCGACCATACGCGAGTCGACGACCACCAGAATTCCTATACCCGGTCCAGCTATTACGAGTACACGGATCGTTAAACCGTTCTCTACATATCGCACGCCAGTTGGTATTAGTGCTTCACCTATCGCCCAGGATCTACGTCATCGGAACACCGCACCACTATACACCGAACGCGACAACGGAGAGTTTAGAGAAGAAACTCCAACGGGACGAGTACTTGGCGAACCGAACCCGCGGGTTTGGAATACGCGGACGGAGCGCCGACCCAGTTCGACGGAGAACTTCCGGGTTAAACCGGAAGAGGGATCATATGAGAGACAGCGGATTACTCAGATAGAGCCGACTATACAACAGAACCCTAGCCAGGAATTTATTACGAGGGATGAGTTAAGTGCTAGTTTAGCGCAAGCTATGTCGCCACACATCCAACCTATAACGGACATGCTTAGCAACCTACGGTTAAAGGAAGCAGCCCAGGTAAGAAGTAATTCAAATCCTAGCAGGCCTGAATTAGATAAAGTCCAGCCTAGTCAACGAGTACGTATATCGGAGGAGACTATACCACATAGACCTCAGGTAAGGACGCCTGTCACGAATATTCATAATCCCAATTTCGAAAATTCGGCGGAAAGATTTATTGAGGAAGCTTGGGTCAGGGCCTCGGCGCGCAAACCATCGCGAGCGCTAAGGACTGACACTGAGTCAAGCGATGAAGAGGAAGAAATGAGACGTCAGAAGTCCCGAAACTATAAGGAAAGAAGGACCGACGCGGAGCAGGTAAGTTGGAACCACCGGGAAAGGACCAGACTTAACAACCCTGCGGAACTAAACCATTTGTTAACCCGGAACGACGCAACCCTTAGAGACATAGGTAAGTTTGCTGCTAGGCAAGGACTGCCGACGCAACAACCCCAGAAGTTTATGGGCAACCATAAGCACTGGAGGACCTTTAAAACCTATGTCGACGAGCAGCTAACCAACAGCACCTTTACTCCCAACGAGAAGTTCAACTATTTGCTTCAGATGCTCCATCGAGAACCTAGAGCCATTGCTGATAACTTCGTCGGCAATGAACGGGCATTCGAGTTAGCAATGAAGACGCTTAGCGACATCTACGGGAATAAAACCAAGATGGCGCAGTCGATAGTAGAAGACTTGGGTAAGGGCGGACGGATTACAACTCCGTTAGAGCTTTTGAACTTAGCGAACGCTATTTCGAACGCATTGGACATCTTGAGGACGGTGAATCTACCTCATCATGGTGATCACGCCGAAGTTTTAAAGAGCGTAATAAGACGTCTAAACATGCGTTATCGACAGAAATGGCGCAAATTAGAGAATAAGTTGGAGGGCCAAGGTAAAGTATTGACACTTCAGCATATTCATGACATGATAGCCACAGACGCAGTAGCAGAGATGAAATCAAACTTCTCAGAAGAGAATATGAGGGAGTCTAAACCTGTTACTGGTAAGTCTATGGTAAGTTTTGACGATGACAGGACCACTGTGACATTTAACTCAGTAGACAGATATAATTCGAGTACCCCAGCCTTTAGATCAGACTCGCGAGTATGGTCAGGTGAGCGGTTAGATAGACCTAGGTTAAAGCAACAGGAGTTGCCGGATGGATTTGTAGGTTGCCAATACTGTTTACTAAAGGAGGTAAGATCTGACGATCATAAGTTAGATAGTTGCAGACGGTTCAAAGAATTAAATTCGGAACAGAGAAGAGTTCAAGTGCGGACGTTGGACACCTGTTGGGCATGTCTTGCGCCAGGTCATGTACGGCGGCAGTGCCCGAACAGCAAGGACGGATGCATGGAATGCGTCAGACTACATCACAAGTTGCTACATGCGGATTTCCACACCCCAACGGACCGTTACTTACAGCGAAATCCTCACAGGAAGGGGAGCAAAGAACCCGTATCGATAAGGAGGAATACGTACACTGGCATCCAGGACGATGGTTACCAACCAGGTTCGTCGGACGAGGATGGCGAGTCGAGCGCGAGAGAAGTGACCTGCCAAGGTTTCACCGCGGATAGTTCATCGACCAGCGCGCGGACGTATTTATCATCGGCCACGTCGGAAATATTTAGCGTGATTCCGGTGAAACTCACTGGCGATAAGGGATCGAAGCGAATATATGTGATGTTGGACACTGCGTCCACATTATCTTATATCGACGAGGAAGTGGCGAGAGCCGTTTCTAGCTTCCAGGACGCTGAGGAGATCCAAATAGAGTTGAAGTCTATGCATGGAGTAGGAGACCTCAAGGGACACAGAATTTCGGTAGAACTAGATTCCCTACTTCCGAGAGACCAGCATACTCGACAAGAACGGAAAGCTTTGCCATTGGACGGATTTAAGTGTCTAGCTATGAAGGGATTCGGCAGGCAGTTAGGTAAGGTGCCGCCGTTGAGTCCCATAGCACAGGAGTATTTTGACAAGCTCAGGATACCCAGACACCAGGTAGGTTATAGGAATGTTTCTATGTTGATTGGTGCAGAACAGCTGATCGCACACCAAATATGGGATCGAGACCAGCTGAGCCGCATGTCAATGGACCACATGCCCATAGGACCATACTAGGTTGGTATACACGAGTACCCATGTCTTATGAGTTTACAGGTGGCGACAAGCCAATAAACAGATACGACGAATTACAGTCTATAATTCAACCACCGTTAGTAGAACCACCAGACATAGACGAGTTTAGGAGAACCTGTATTGACCACTATAGTGACTTTAGCGAGTCGGACGAGGAGTTGATTCCCGATAATGTTAGGTTGTCGGAACCACTTCACAATGACCGGACAGATAGTGAACCCGAGGACTACTGTTATCAGACCCGTGGGTCTGGTTCAGCGGCCCACGCTACTTATCTGACTAACGTTTTGACTTATACTGACATAGTGGAGGGTCAAGTGGCTAAATATCGAGACCTAGACATTTTCCAGTACAGTGAGGAGGAGCTACAGAAGGAATTGATACGCCAGGACCTCGAGACAGGAGCCAGAACCGTCGAATGGCTGGATAGGGACGCAATGGAACCCGGTGGATATGACCTAGCCATGTCTACTGATGAGAAACGGTCGCTGGAGATGATGGAAGACACTATACGTCTACTACCAACTGGACATTTTGAAGTTGGAATGTTGTGGCGTCGACAACCACCTAAGTTGGAGAACAACTACAACTTAGCCTTGAAAAGATTGAACGGAGTAAGGGCTCGGTTGTTGAAGAATCCAGGCATTAGGGAGAAGTATTGCGCCCAGATCAACAACTATTTCGCCAAGGGATTTGCTGGGAAGGTAGAGGATCCTGACTTAGTGACAGACCAGACTTATTACCTCCCACACCACTATGTGACTCACCCTGACAAGCCAGACAAGGTCCGAGTAGTCAACGACTGCGCAGCAGTCTATAGAGGTATGTCCCTGAATTCAGAGTTGATGGATGGTCCCAACCTGAATAATTATTTGATAGGAATACTGTTGCGTTTTAGACAGCGGCGATTCGCATTTACTTGTGACATCGAGGCGATGTTCCACCAGGTAAGAGCCTGTAAGGCAGACCAGGATAGCCTTCGATTTCTCTGGTACGAGAATGAAGACTTATCCGGCCCAGTGGTTACATACCAAATGTACGTTAGGATATTTGGCGCCCGCGATAGTCCGAATGGCACGCTGTTCGTTTTAAAGAAAACGGCAACAGCCCAGATTGGTAAGTACCCAGTAGAGGTTATCGAGTCCATCTTGAGAAACTTCTACATGGACGACGGATTGGTGTCCAAGGACACGGCGGAACAAGCCATAGAAGTGGCTCACGGCCTGCAAGAGTGCTTGGCTACAGGGGGTTTTCCTCTGACCAAGTTCACTACTAACTCGGAGGCCCTATTAGAGTCGTTCCCGGTGAAAGATCGTGGGAGCGGAGACATTGAATTGGGGGTAGAACCAATCCCCATGGCGCGAGTACTGGGACTAGCTTGGAACCCGAACTCAGATAAGTTCCAGGTAAGAGTTAGATTTGAGCCCAGTAGCCCAGACAAAATTTTGACAAAGAGGATTTGCTTATCGACATTAAGTAGACTATTTGACCCGATGAACTTTATCAGTCCGGTTATATTACAGGCACGAGCGTGCATGAGGAAAATTTGGTTGTCCGACGTAGAGTGGGACGAACCAATATCTCCTATACATGCAAAGCAGTGGAGGGAGTGGGAAGCCGAGTTACATCTATTGAAAAACATAGACGTACCCCGTTCCTACTTTCCGAATCAGCTGGTATTTCCAGCTGATCTCGAACTCCATCTATTCAGTGACGCAAGTGACACCGGCTTTGGTATGGTAGCCTACCTACGCCGAGAGGTAAGTCAGGACAAATTTGAGACGGCCTTTGTGACTTCTAGATCAAAGACAATGCCGGTCAAATACATGACTGTCCCTCGTGCAGAGTTACAGGCGGCTGTAGTCTCAGTCGAGGTAAGTAAGTAAATAACTGAGGAGTTAGACACGACATTGACCTTATTCTATTGGACGGACGCATCCTTAGTGTTAGTATACATTGCGGCCGACAATATTGCACTAAAGACATTTGTGGCCAATAGACGCGCTCAGATCGTTGACTTTTCGACGAAGGAACAATGGTGACATTGTCCGGGAGTGTTGAACCCGGCCGACATAACTTCGAGAGGTGCAATGCCGGCGGAATTCTGTCAGGAAGAGTCGCAGGAGTTTTGGTTGCATGGGCCTGATTTTCTAACGAGGACACAGGAACATTGGCCAGAGCGACTAAAGATTGTGACCAATCCGATGCCTGAAGATGCAGAAGTCAAGGTGGAGAAAGTCTCTAAGTCAAAGTCTAAAGCCAAACTTAAGTCATTGGAGCGGCCTGAAGAGTCACTGGAGCGGCCTGAAGAGTCATTGGAGCGGCCCGGAGACCTGTCAGACCAACAGACTTACGTGACTACTAGGTCCGGAAGGGTAAGTTATGACATAAAACCACCCTTACAGACTAAACCGGAGTCACAATTGGTAAGTGACGGACAGAAAATGACCGACACAATGGAGTCTTTGGTTTCCAAACCTGCGGGTTTGGATTCGAAACTTCCATTAGTTAGCGGACAACCGTCGCTGGCATTAGAGTCATGCAGTGTTTATGACAAATTACTAAATTCGTCTGCCTCTTGGCTGACAATTTGTAAAAGAACTGCGTGGCTAAGCCGATACATTTCGTACCTTTGTTTAAAACATTCGAAACATTTGAGAGAACCATTGAGCACCAATAGTGAGCGAATTCGGAAATTGAAACAACCTCTGACAGAGGATGAGATTGATCAAGCGGAATTAAAGCATTTGAAACATTATCAAATGTGTGCCTTCCCCAAAGAATTCCATCTATTATCGGCTCAACGACCAGTTCTCTATAAACCCCTTAGAAAATGGAGTCCATTAATCCATAAGGGTTTGATTTGTCATAGATCGAGAATCCAGACTGTCGACATAAATTCACAGTTTCGGTTCCCAGTGATAATCCCTAGTCACCCGATAGAATTGCAAAGAGCGATTCTATGGGATATACACAAGAGGTTGCATCACGCGGGAAAGTTACACTGTTTGTCGGCAGCGAGACAACGATTCATTCTATTGCAGCCAAGCAGGGCAGTCGGCACTATGTACGACGCCTGTCTGGTTTGCAAGAGAGTGAACGCTAGAGTATTGGAACAGGAGATGGCTGAACTCCCGGAAGCGAGAGTGCAGGCATATGACCCACCCTTTACGAACACAGGGGTGGATTGTTTTGGTCCGATTGAAGCAAAGAGTGGACGGCTGACCCACAAGCGATGGGGCCTGCTACTGACATGCATGGCGAGTAGAGCCATACATATCGAGCGTGTGGCAGACATGTCGACCAAATCTCTGCTCCTGGCCTTAAAGAGATTTATGGCCAGGAGAGGACTAGTAAAGGCGTTCTACTCTGATAAGGGTACAAACTTTGTCGGAGGGAATAGCGAGTTGAACGCGGCTCATAAAGCGGCACAGAATAAGGAAATTTCTGCAGCACTTTTGCCGCAAAGAGTAGAGTGGAGATTCAATACTCCAGAAAGTCCTTGGAGAGGAGGAAGTTGGGAGCGTTTAGTTCGCTCTGTAAAGCAGGCCATTGCCAAGACGTTGCCTGTAAACAAACAACTTACCGACGACGAACTGGTCACAGCTTTCATTGAAATCGAGCATACCCTAAACTCGAGGCCGATAGCTATGTTGCCAGACGGTGTTGCATTAACGCCGAATCATTTGCTAATGCAGAGTCCAGCATTTCTTGTGCCGGCATCAGAACCCATTAGTGCCGACCTATATAGTCGTAAAAGCTGGAAAGTGACACAGTTTGTGGCGTACACATTCTGGGAATATTGGCGGGAATACTATCTTCCCACCATATCTACCAGAACAAAGTGGTACAAAACGGTTCGGAGTCTCCAAAGGGGAGATTACGTCTTGATAACCGAACCCATTGTCAAGAGAAAGTATTGGGAGACGGGAGTGATCTTGCACACACACCCAGACGTGCAAAACATAGTGCGCACAGTCACTGTGATAATTAGGTGCAAGTGTCCACACCCAAAAAAGTGTAAAACTAATGGTTTACACACCTTGGACCGACCGGTCCAAGATATTGTGTTATTAGAGGAGACACGTATCGAGACGGGAGATTATGATTTGTCTCCTGCCTCAAAACAGAGTTAGTGTTGGACGCAACTCACTTTGTATGCATTCCTCGTATGCAAATTACAAGGAAATGCATAGGAGCGGGGTTGTGGTGATTTGCGTTGAGTTTTGTCTGGTGGGTATCAAAACAAAATTTTATTTTTAAAATTTTGGAAAATTTAAAATTTTAAAATTAGAAAAGTGAACCCAAGACAATTCCAGACGCTGTGTATAGACGCGTTTTAGAATTTGTCTATAGATAAACAGTAATTTGAAAAGTCGTGAAGCCTGGAAAATAGCATTTAGAAACCATGGTGACGGCTATATTACGTAGGAGTGTAAATTGAGTTTAGCAACTTCCACAGATTGGTGCCAACAGTGCAACTAAGGTGCTAAAGGTTAGTAGCACCAGAGGCGTACATGGACCCCACTCAGTAGTTTGCAGGATGTGTGATGTTCGATTATCAAACCTGTGGGTTTGGTATAGTCGAGTATTGTGGCTATGGTCCTTTCTAACTACTGTAGTTTAGTACGAGTAATGGGAGTAGTTTGGGCATCAAAAAGTGAGTTGGTCATGGCCAGTTTATCTCCAAAGTTTTTGCGCTATGCATGGGAATAGGTTAGAGGATAGTTAGTTAGGAAGAGACGGGATCTAGAGAGTCGAACCTGAACTGCTGGAAGGCGGGGGGGGGGGGGGGGGGGGGGGTTCGGGAGGTCTGTCCTTCGGCGACATCTAACTGATTCACCCACAGTGTAATTGGTTACGTAACGGCACTTATTGGGATATATATATGTATATACGCGAGGCATAATGAAGAGGGATATTAGAGCGCAACCGCGCAGAGGATTTAATGCCAGAGAGGAGGCGGAGTTACCATTCGCGCGACCGGGATATAAAGACTCTAACGTTTACTACCATGGGCGGTCCGTGATGGAGCTAAACGGGAAATACAAGCCAAGTTATGATAAAGAATTACGGAGGGAAAGAATGAGAGCGTTGGGGGACCGGATGGAAGTTTTGCGGAGAGAGTATCGCACGCGGTATCCCTACGACTTCGCTTTGGACGTGTGCGACATTAGCGCAGATCCGGACGAGGAAATCGCACGACTATACCATATGAATATGTATTTACGACATGAGGAGCCTCTACCTGCAGTCCGAGACCAGTTCGACGGAATGCATCTGTACCGGAGGACTCGAGGCGAGGATCAGGAGACGCCGAAAGTCTTCAGCGTATACAAGCTCTTCTACAAGTGTGGTGAATGCATGAATAAACAGGACGTAGCGATTCCCGACCGATTAGACGAGCAACATCCAGAACCGATATTAACGCGATGTCCAGCTCACCAATTCCTTAGATACAACGAGGGAGGTTACCCGATGAGCAACCCGATGATCAGTATCGACTTCAGCGGAAAGCGACCTCCGAGACCTATTACGCCGACCGTTACGACATTAGATCCGTATACGGAGATTAAACCCTGTTTGACACCCAGTTTGATAGAGACGGCAGCGGCCATTTCGCTGTACCGAGCCTACAAGGATCTAGAGGCGCGGCGCGAAGCGGCGCGGGACTCGGGTACCAAACCCGCGGGTTTGGAGCTCTCGAGTCCCTGGACTACGTTTACTTCACCTCACCGAGCGAGAAGCCTCACGCCTGAGCATCAGGACGACATAGACTCGTTGCGGCAAGAGGAGCGAGCGGCGAAGGCGAAAGAGTTATTTGAGAACAGGATACCGGAGTATAATAAGACCGCGGATAGACATCAAGAGGAGACGAGGAGAGTGACCGGATTTGTTCCACAGGTCGTATCTCAACCCGGACCGGTGTATTATTCCGACGGCACCGAACCTGTGATATTAGTAGATCATCCGGAGTCGCGAGAAGCGATACGATTCTTGCCGATGGTAAGAATGGCGGACCATTGGAACGTTGACTGTCTACGGGAAGTTTTATGCGCGAAGTTCTTGCGTGATGTCCCAATGCAGATCACAGATTACGACACATTGGATAAGATTGGAGCTCCGGGGAAGGAGAGTAAGCTATTCGGATGGTTGGATAAGTACATCAAGGTATGGGTCGCGGTGGCTACATTCCCAGACGACGAGGAGGTAGACCAGACGTGGCTGAGGAGGAAGGGTTCTTATACCCGATATGATGACCACAAGGCTATCGAGCGCATGTGGACCCCATCAGACGAGATTCAGCGTCAGTGGAGGAAAACGGAGGAATCACTGCAGGATTGGAGGGTGATGTTCTACGACAATGAAGGAGGGTCCCATCAGGAATGTTTGACCAGCAAGTGTATTCAAATTCGTGCGGCCGATGGTGTGACTCATGTGTTTATGCGTGTGAGGGCGGATCGAGAGAGACCGGAGCCCATCATAACGACACAATATCGGAAGGGGAAGGATCCTAGGGAACAGATTTTGGAGGTATGCAGGCGAGGAGGTATGCACGGAGCGGAGCGTATCGACGCCAGGATGTTACCCAAGAAAGTTAGAGAGGCTATTCTCAACCAAGATTACGTCAAGGTGGGATCGGGAGTCCAGAGCGATTTGGAGAGCGACTTCAACGCCATGACTGATCTGGAAGATAGATTGCCGAGACCGTTTGTCGACACCAAGCTATTGTTGCTATGGGCACAGGATATTGGAATTTATAGGGAGTATCCCAACTCTGCCAAGACTGGTATGGGCTTTATAGCACACTTGTTGTATAATTGGGACTTTAAGTTAAAGACGCAGAAGAAGTACGAGGAGGTGTATGGTGAATACAACACGCCACCGGGAGCGGAGTTCAAATCCCACTTCAAGCGGCAAGCGTTAGTGTATTGGAACATTTGCGCGCCACCCCGTGCGTCGCTACAATATTATTTGGTGCTTGAGTCAAACACGGTGACTTGTTTATTAGCGGATATCGTTGCGCGAGTTTTGAAGCGTCATCCATTGGTATTCGGAGGAGATCAATACGTTCGCTCGAAAGGGGGAATCCAATCCGACGTGATGAAGCGTTTCTTAACCCCGTTCTTCAACCAATCGTTAGAGAATACGTCGATGGTTAGGAGAGGATTAGCGATATTCCAAGGAGTATATCGACAGAACATCGGAGATTTGGGAGACCGACCGTCGATGGAGTATCCGACGCCAGAAGCTTTGGAGAAGTGGTTCGGGAATCAAACCCGCGGGTTTGGTACTCCCTTCCACTCGGAGGCTGATAGACCTGTTAAGGAGGGCTGGCCGGAGACGTTAGTAGAGGTGTTCGGAGTAGATCTTCCGGTGGAGAAGACATATCCGAAACGAACGCGGGAGGAAATATTGGAGATAGAGGACAAGGGCGAGGATGTTTACTTTGTTCCGGATCGACAACCGTTGACCGGAGAGGACGACATCGTATTAGACATTGGGAAGGAAGGAAGTGCGAAACCGATTGGAGACCTCATATACGAGAGGGCCTGGTTTCCACAAGCGCATAGGTGCAAATTGTGCGGCAGCACAAGGCACAATCTAAAGTCGTGCGACGCGGTAGTAGAGGCGGCGCATAAGGTCTGTCGTTGGTGTAATGAGACCGACCATTCGTTTCACACGTGCACCGTCTTCATTTCTCAATGTGGATATTGTGGGGTAAAGGGACATCGTAGCGCGAGATGTCAGCTGCGAGATGATTCCTTTCAAAACCATAGCGCTAACCTACTTCGGGAGATGTTAGATAAGTGGGAGGGTGTGGCCGATTACCATATTCAAGCGCAGATGCGTTGGTTACCATTTAAAGCGGGATATGGGTTTTGGGCGGTAGACCCATCGCATGTTGCGTACGAGCCATATCTACAATCGCTACCACAATATCAGGAGCTCATCCTAACTGCTCAAGACCTTCCACAGAACACTGGAGTTATCGTAGTTCGAGAGTACTTCAGACAATTGAACATGGACAATAAGTACACATGGAACTTCGTTGCTATTTGCGATCGCATCACGAAGGGTGTATTTACGGAGACTAGAAAAGTGGTACGCGCGCGAGGTGATTGGAGGATGGCGGCTATACAATACCGCAACGAATTCTTGTTGACTCATGTGCCAGTGGGTTCATTGACCGCTGAGAGGATACAGGAGCAAAGGATCGCAGCGACCACAGCGACGACCGCTGGAGCTCAAGGCTCGCGGAAAGAACCAGGAGGAGGGGTCCAAGACAAGCGTCAAGTCAAGGACGATCACTATCATTCGATTATAGAAGCACAACGGTTGCAGCGTAAGGCGCAGGGAGCGTCGGAGAAGGCGCGAGCGCAACTGCATAAGGAAGAGTTGGCGGAAGCGACCACGGGAGCGCGACAATTGGGACGAGGCCGAGGAAGAAGTACAAGCCGGGAGTCTGTCGGGGCTCAGGGAACGTCGTCGCCGGTTCCGGGGAGTGACGCCTCACGGACGCCATCAACGGAGTCGACTGGAGGTAGATTAGTGTATCTGGGAAGGGGGCGGAAGAGAGGAGCGAGCCCAAAGAACCCAGGAGCGGGTCGATAATACATTATAGCACAGGGCGACAGACTCTAGATATATACATCATCGTCGCTCTGATGTATATTGTAGCATTTGGAAATCTTCGACTAGACTCATATACACTAGTTGAGCTATTTGAATTTATATTATGAAAGAGGCGAAGGAAGTGATTGGGGAGACAAACCTGCGGGTTTGGCTTACTCCTTTCACTTGCCCTAGCAAAAATTTTATATTTGATTTGTATGTAGTAATCATTATGTAGTAAGAATGAACGAGAAACAATATTTTGTAAATTTAATTTGTATGTAATAATCGTTAAACAATGAGAGAGATAATATTTTGTAAATTTAATTTGTATGTAATTCATTATGCAATATCTATAGCAATATTTGTAAATAGTAGGACTTATAGTATCAAGTATTTAGATTGGTTGGAAGAAATTTATTTTGTTTTGTATACATCACCTTATACTCTTCTACAATTGGAGGGAAACATTGTATGATTTCCCTTGGAGCGGTGTTACGGTATATGGCGCTGTATCCATATTATTAGTCATCATGCAGTATGCAATATTAGTCCGTTATGCAGTATGCAATATTAGTCCGTTATACTGTACGTAATATTAGTCCATTGTACGCGCTTTTGAAGACCTTTAGCAGTTTAACCTGCCAAAATTTATATGTCTTTTGATTTATAAATATACTTTAGAAGATGACAAATATTTAATACCAATAAACACAACATTAGCAGAAGCCAGCCTAGTGCGCGTCCATTCACCCGCTGGATAATCCCGGGAGGCTGGATTCTGTCGGCTTAGATTATTATTGCAGTGAAGCTTACGGTATTGTATTATTCGATTGATCGTTAATAATTAATTTCTGACTAATATTATTCACTTTCGGGAAATATTAACAGTTCCTTTTAGGACGTGGCGCTCTATCTAAGTAAACAGAGATATGACTTATACTAATCACAACGGTAAGTCGGTAAGGCTTATGATTCACGTATGAGGCGCATTCTTTAGGAAATGCTTAGTTATCAGCCACAATCATGCACACTACCGGTAACGTACAATACTGCTCACTAATTTGCCGACCGTCAATGAATTTTATCATATATAAAGAGAATAGCAACGGACTCATGTAGGGTTTATCAAATAGCATTAAATTCAATACACACCACAATAATATAAGTCGCAATCGCTATATATATAACCCGCCTCTCTAACCTGTAGTGTATCAAGAAAATTGGGAAATTTGGGTTCTTTATAAATGTTCTCCAAATAATATTCAATCCACTGATATAAGATATGACAACAGTAAAACATTAAGACGGTAGGTTAAGATATGATATGAACAGATATGTACAGCGATATGCACTGATATTGACCGATATGTGAGTTGTTATGAACCGATAACAGTCATACGCTCTATAATCTTAAGCCTACTAATGTTTCTTTCTAGAGCCGTTGTTTCTGGCTTAGACAGCAATAACAACAAAGTATCAGTAAAAAACTGTAAGACTGAACAATCCCAGTATGATCGGCTCAAAGCTCCACATCGACAGAGAGAATCGCTCTGATTGGCTGAAGCCAAACAAAGAACCATGCGTCCAATGGCTGTTTCCATTTAAGCAACCAGCTGTTAGATGTCGTAATCTGAATCATCACGGCTAAGCTGTGTAAAAGTATTTGCCGTATTGCGGGTTTTTTGCCTTACCATGTCCGCTAAAACACGTATATAGCAGAATGACTTTTATGTCCGTTAAAACACCTGTAATGGTACCTTGCGGGCGAGGGGAATATATATACAGTTAGAGAACCTTTTTTAGAGTATTCCAGCGCCTGGGGGGAAACTGGATTGCGAAGCAAAGGGGCCAGTTATATCCCACAGAAGCTTTTACACCGCTCCCAGAAAATGGGATTTGAGTCTATGAAATATACAAAATCACAGTTTCTAATATACGTAAATACTCTAAACGGTTAGTCTTTCTTGCGCGGACGGCGTTTACGCAGTTTTTTAAAGCTAGCCAGAGTCCTTTTCTCTTTGGGGCGAGCCACTTTACAAGGAGGGTTATAACTCCTGGGTGAAGGGTGCAATATGATTGCATCAGAGGGTGTAGAATTATGGTCGGTGTATCCACCAGTCGAAGTGCCGGGTTGATTGATATCAACGTCGGGGGAGAGGGGTCTAACGGCTTTGAGAGCGCGTTTTAAGACAGCCGCTCTTATGGGTCCTTTACGAGTGGTCTGAACGAGGGCCGTGGGTGGACTATAGGCAGCTAGAAACCTCCGGGGTTTAATGGTCCTTTCCAACTCGCGTTCACGGGCTCGGTATTCGTAAGGCCGTCGATATACTTCCTGTAACTCGATATGCGTGATTTCTGTTCGACAGAAGCGAATAGATAAGGATGGAACGCATAAATTCCTTCGTAAGCGCGTCCAGGATAATAGCGATGGCGCGAATCACGATGTAAATCAGCCTTCGCTTCCCAAGCTCTAATGTAACGTAGTGTGATCATTTCATCTACGCTTTCCAAATCGCGATTAAAAGGGCAATCGAAACTGGCGTGTCCCTTTAGTTGACAATGGTGACATTGAGTCATAAATTGAGGGCAAACCGCAAAAATATGCAAATTATTAAATCTGCAATACGCGCAATAAATTTCCATCGCCAGTTGTTCGTGGAAATAGGAACAGCGGACGTTTGTGTCCATGGGCGTAACATGGTCTCTCGATGCGCATAACCGACAACGTTACCGAGAAACATAGTTGGCATGGCGATAATCGTACGCAGTGGACCTTGATACCATTCCAGGATGTAATCGTTGTCGCTGTTCCGAGTGCGATAGGCTGAATCTCCTCAGATTCTAGGCATATTGGTTCGTCTTCCCAGTCTGTTACGAATAGAATTTTCGTGATCTATTCTCGGTTTATCGTTACGACGCCGCTGGGTATGATATTTAAATAGAACCATGTCCCTTTCGGTGTCTACATCGTCCGTATCATGTAAATCGATAGGATGGCTGGTAGTTAGGAAGTCCATATACGTACCATTACGATTCGTATAGCGAGTGGTGAATTTTCGATAGTCCAATTCACGCGTAAGTTGCTCTTGGGACGTCGGCGGTTCGATATAACGACCATCGTCCTCCGTAATGGTTGGATCGGTTTCACCGCGTATCAAGCTATCCACAAATGCTTGTAAAGGTAGAGTATATCGCTCCCTGATACCAAGATCATCTTCTATCAACTCCGTCATATCTGCTATCTGAGTTTGTTAATATCGAAATGAGTTTATGTTTAGGCGAGCGGACGTCGCTGCCTACCTCTCTTTGCCCCCGGACAGTGGGATCCTCAGCGCCGATGTACCGTTGTCGCGGTGTTTACGCCAACATGTAGCAACAGTACGACAACGATAACCGGCACAAGTCACTCCACTGTCCGTCCCAAAGGCTTGAATCCACTTTAGGTTCTTTCTATAGGAGAGTTGGGTTACTTTCACAATTGCGACTAGCTACTGTAAACACACCTTAGCAGTAACATTCACCTACAAACGCACAAATTCCACACAACTGTCACCAATTGTACACATACAGGCCATTTGTCCGTTAGTCAGTGCCTTCCAGAATGTCACGTTATTACTGTGTATCCTTGGATACTAACAGTGTGCTATATTCTCTATGCCATGCAATGGGACAAGCTTTCTATTGTTCTTTTAACTTGCTTCTAATTCTAGCGTGGGTGTTGCTATGGTGACATTATGGAAAGCTAGCGGTAGAATTAGGGTAATTCTCATGCATACAGATCTGGGATGCTATTTAATAATAATTCTTGAATTGTCAATATCCTCTTTATGCATGATTTTATTAATTTTATCGGCTATTGACTATATGTCGGAGATTCTCGCACGCCAATACACTCAATAGGATGAATCTCCGCTCCCATGATCTATTAATTAATGGAATTTTGGGAATGTTATAAATTGCATAAAACGACAATTTATGAAATTCATTTAAAATATGAATTTAAATTTATTCCCATGAATTTTATTATTTGATGTTAAAATTGACACAATTTGATTCCAGAGCAGGTCTGGGGACATAGGATCCTTAATTCTATGAAAATTGTCTTTTAAGAGTATCGGTAAGTGCTGCGATATCTTAATTGACTAGAAATTTAAGAGATCTGAATTTTACAGATTTTAATAAATATTAAATTAATATTTAAGATGGGCACCGATTTATTCCAGAACTTGTCTGGGGACGTTAACCACTGATTCTAGAATTTGTCTTTCAAGTATATCGGTGGGTGCCGCGATATCTTAATCGACTAGAATTACAGATGGTCAAAAGGTTTAACAGATTTATTTGCGTTTTACGCTACTGTTAGAGGGACATCACGCTACTATATGTATTATTTGTTATAAGGTAGAAGAGCAATATCGCACGAAGCAATGTCAGTGTGAAGAGGCAAGTCGTTTCCAAGGTCTACCCAGAGCTTGGTTTAGCCGAGACACGAGGATCTGAACTTTGCATTCCTAATACTCTGCCTACCAATAATACTTGAATATAGTAGTGGCTTTATTGTACTTTAATAAGTACGGACATTTCATCTTACTGTAGTCACGTATTTATAATATGATACGGACAGTAAGGAAAGAGAAAAAATAATTATTTCTCGCCGTCGCACTAAATATATTATAAGTAATTACGTACGTAATAAACACTAATATATTGCACTAATCTACTAAATAATCACTAAAAGAACATTCTACTAAATAAAATTAAAGAAAACGATTATAATAAAATTACATAATAATACATACATAAATATAAAATAAAAACAAATATAAAATGATATAGCCACACGCCCACTCCATATGTTATTACGTTATGGAGTCCCTAGATATTTGTCGGATTAGGGAAGTGGTTGTAGGAAGAGTATCTTGCCTTCCATAGTTTCCGGACAGTTTTTGGTCTCTTTCCAGTAAACATAAACGACTAGCTGGGCGATTGAGTTGTTGTGTTACTTTCTCCGCTCCCTTGGCCTGTCTAACCTCCGCCGTGGTAAGATGAGGAGGCCATTCTTCTTCTTCTTTACTTAAGAAGTCGGATCCACCTAACCAGCCTGGAGTATCTATCCGTTCTTGAGGAGTTGCTCCTCTGGAAGCGATGTCGGCTGGATTAATCGTCCCAAGGCAATGTCTCCATTGATCTACATTGGAGTTAATATCGTCATTATCTGAGGAGTATGGTGTTCCCTCAGTTGGATCGCCCACATCACTGCTCTCCACTTCCCATTCCTTTACTTGGTATACCTGTTGTTGAGGTAATCTCTCTTTGAGAGTTCTACGGGAAGGGCCAGTGAAGTACCAACCTACTCTAGTTCTTACCGCATAGGTTTGTAATGGCTGCGGTTGAGCAGGCCGTTTCTCCAATGTCTCGAGCGCCTCATGCGCGTTTTGGCCGATGAGTATTTGCACTCCAGGATAATCTGTCTGGAATCGAGGTATCTTAAGATGTTGGATGCTCTCATCCTCGTCCCAATTATAAAGGTCTGCTTGGGTAGTAGCGAAGTTCTTTATAGCCACCATTTTTACTGACCTTATACTTTGTGCTCCTAATTTATCCTGGGGGGTGGACAACGCACCTACATAGTAATCTGCCGTTATGGTAGATTTCCAAACCTGCATAATTCCGGACATATTCAACTTAGTTTGGAATTTGAGTTGTCCAGCAAAGATATCTTCGGCTAGTTCTTGATCGATGAATGTTCCTGTGCTGCCGGAGTCAAGGAGGGCGTTCACTATGTAACTTTTGTTGGGACCGTGAACTCTTACCTGCACTACAGGAAATTCTCTGATTCCTACGTTGGAAGTTGGAGCTTTCCAAGATGGTTGTTTGGCAAAAGTAGTTGGGGGAAACTCATTGTTGGTGTCCTTTTCATAAGTAAGTGCTCGATACACTGAGGTATTTATTAGGTAACAGGATTCGTTGGCGTCGGAGAATTCGTCAGTATAGAATCCTTCCATCTCAGACTCTTGATCAGTGTCATTTACATCACTGAATTGGACATGTAGTTCGGGCTCACTTACCTGACTCGGGTTGTCTCGTTCGAACTCACTGTGTAACAAGATGTGATGTTTCGCGCCACACTTTGCACACTTTACGTCGGAGTAACAGGTTCGCCGTTGGTGTCCTGATCTGAGGCAATTATAGCATAACCGCTTATTCCACAGGACTGTACGTCTGTCTACAGGGGATTTCTTTAGAAATTCAGCACACGCACTCAAACGGTGGGGCCCGTCGCACAGCGCACATTTTGGCCTGATGCCACTCACCTTACCTTGGGTAACGTTATGCACCCTCGTTCCCTCCTCGGGCTTTCTTCCGTGAATTCTCTTAGGAGACGTAGGAGGAGTTGTTGTTACCTGTTCTCTCCTGTCACTGATTCGAGACTTGTATTTACTTACGTCTTTATAGGTCTTGTTGTCATAGTAAGATTTTGCTGTGTCTTTCCCGCTGTCCTCTTCTTGAGAAGCTTGGCCTTCGCCGTCGTCAGTGTAACACACCGGTGTTACTCTTCTCCTAGAAGCAGGTTTCTCACTTACCTTATTTTCCGATGTTTTCTCTCTGGACTGCTTGATGAGTTGTAGTTTTACTTCACCATCTAAGAAGGACATGAGATCAGTCATGGTAGGGCTTCGTCGTTGTTGTTCATTCATGTACAACACTTTCTTGTCCCAACGTGTACATACTCCACCCTTTGGTAAAGTAGAGACTACGGCTCCAATAACCATGGAACTCTGATATTCATGCGACTTACCTAACCAGTCCAGTTGTCTACAGATCTCTTGAATTTCATCGGAAAACTCTATAATCCCGCTACTAAGGAAGTGTCGGGGGGCTACTAATTTTGCATACAAATACTTAGCTATGTTATCCTTGTTACCATACCTGATGTTTAGTGTATCCCAAACTTGTCTTAATCCATCTGGATGTCCAATAAACTTTAACGCCATTAACTTGGGAGGTCCTTCCAAGCACTTGATGAGGAATCTAAGTTTCTCTCCGTTAGATAGTACAGAGTTCTGTATGCTATCTTTGTAATATTCGTTGAAAGGTAACCATTTCATCTCATCTCCATTGAATTTGACGATCTCTCCCACTTTGACCGCTTGGCGGGCTTCTGTTCTAGCCATCTGACGCGTAAAGCTTTCTTGGGCCATCGTGTTATTTAATATCAAATTATCGGTATATAAATTTCTCGGATCATTATCAGGTCTATAGGGAATATCATTAATAACAGGTCTATAATCACCCTTAATAGGGTTTGCTATAGGAGTTTCAACTTCACTAGCAGTATAGATGCGTGTAGGCTCCACACCTTGCGCATGTAATACTTCAGACCTAACAGGTTGACACAATGTTACAGGGGGTATTGGTATGCCCTTTTGTATATTGACTAATTTGTCGCGTTCTAGCGCGATACTTTGCTGCACTTCTTGCAACTCTGCTCTACCTTCCCTCACTGTTCCCTTAAGTTGGTGGACAGTCTCCTGCATCTGTCCTAGCAGGAGATTCATCCCCCGCCATCCCTCTTCCACCCACTCAACCGCCGAAGCGGGAGTCGCCAACATAGTAGCGGGCTGACGCGGGACGACGGGAGACAAATTTTTGATTTCTCTCTCTGCTATCTGGACAGGGATATTCTCTTGGACTGTTCCACCGGGTACAGGCAGTGTAGTACTGTGTAGAGGGAATTTAGAGTTAAGCTCTGGAAGTACAGGGGTCTCTAGCACAGGAGTGGCTTTGGGAACGACAGGCCTAATTATTTCAGGCTCATCAACTATTGTAGGGAGTCTTGTGACCTGAATAATTTGTTCTGTGGGTTCTGTACTACCTAAGTCTGTGCTAGCTAGTTGTCTTCTGACAGCTGGGGGCAAATCAGGCAGTTTATGACGGTGAGATGTTTTTCTACGCCTGCTTAGACGAGATCTATTTCCTCCGCCCTCAGGATCGGTGGTCTCGCCTTCCTCCGATGATGTGTATCCTTGGCGCTTGGGAGTAGATCGACTCATCATCCGCATTTGATTAGCAGTTAACCGTCTATTTATGCCGTCCTGCGTCTCTTGCAGATTTTCCAACTCCAGTTGGGCAATCTCCTCAGACGCTCTCCGTTCTGCTTCTGCCACTGCCTTTGCCATTGCCGCTGCCGCCTTTCTTTCTGCTTCTGCTACCGCTGCCTTTCTTTTTGCTTCTACTTCTGCTGCCTTTCTTTCGGCTTCTACTTCTGCCGCCGCCTTTGCTGCTTCTGCTTCTGCCGCCTTTACTGCTGCTGCCTTTCGGTTCTCTATCTGTTTTTTCTTTATTTGTTCTTCTTGAAATCTAACGAGGCGGAGTTTTTCATCAAATTTAGCTTGTTCTGCAGCTAACATTTCCGCATCGATTGCGTCCAACACAAGCTTGGTTCCTTCACTATTAGGGCGAAGTCCAGACAGTCGTCTCCTCAACTCTTCATCTCCTATGAATCGCTGATAGTCTGACAGATAGATGTCAATGGCGTCTCTAGTTCGCGGCTTCTCTGCTGCTGTTAATTCGCTTTCCACTTTGCTTTCCACCTGAGAAGAAGTGGCGTCGGCTGATTCTTCATAGGTTGGCCGCTCATCATAAACCGTATCCGCCATCTTCGCTCCGCGTTCGGGTGTCCGCTCAGCAGTATCCGAACTACTGGAGCTATCGGGCCGCTGAGAACTAGGTTCTTGGCTAGGATGTTGCTGCGGTTTGACAGCTGCTTCTTGATCCCGCTTGACTTGGGCCCAAGTGCCGATGATAGACCTACGCTGTTCTACTAGCCTAGGGTCTGACACTACTACTGTAGGGGTGGCCTTTCTTACAATAGTAGGTGACTTAGACTTGGATCTGGGATGTTCTATACTTTGATCTTGGTCACAGATCCTTTTAATACGCTGTCTAAGTCTAATACTCATTCTAACACTTTCTAAGAGACTATCTGACAGTGATTGGGTTGCATCTGACATGTTTGTTTACACAGTTGAATGCCTACGGCTATAAATACAGTCAAAGTAAGTCTAGTAATTCAGTATCACCGTTAGCCTAAAAATTAATTACCGATACTGCTACTCAGTGTAGCGTGATATATATATAATATATTAGAATACCGGTATGCTTATAGTATATATATAAGTATTATTACAGACTAGATTTGTCACAGAGTACCGGTATATAATTTTAGCACAAATATATATAAATATATAATAGGCCTATCGTGAATACCGGTATACAGCTGACACTTATAGTATATATAAGTATAATTATTACAGACTAGAATTAATTACAGAATACCGGTATGATTTCAGCACAAATTTATAGAAATAAATATAATAAGCCTATGGTAAATACCGGTATGTCAATTATTTTAGAATAATTGAATTTCTGAATATTTTAGGGTTACTTGGTTACTTTAACTTACTTTATTACCGTTATTCAAGCAGTAGTCCAACTGATATTGAGACCTAGTTGTTGTATGGCAGGCCTACTATTTATAAATCGTTTGAGTTGATTTATAATAGATATATACCCGTTAAAAAGGGGTTTTTGTTACAATATTGAAATAGGTGTTATTATTTCTGGGGGAGTCACTACACAGAAGCTGTGCGCTCTCCGTGAAGTGCTATTTATTTGACACTAAAACTGATAATTCTAATTTACCTAAGTTACTTAATACTACAAATTACTTACGATATGGTTGAGATTAAATCTCTAATTAAACACCACAAAAATATTACGTACGAAATTTTAGGGTAATTTTACAGGAAGTCTACAAACCAGCCTAACAAAGGGTTAGAATTCTGGTTATTACAACGGACAGGGTACTACGGTATTTGAAAATAATAAGTAGTAGTAAATACACTGCGTTGTCCAGATAGGAAAATACCACCGCCTGACGACCTATAACCGTATCGCTATAGGTACTACGTTATGTATTACGGAGTGTTCCTACCTAGAAGTTAATTACCGCGGACTACCAGATCCAGCGTGCCTATTAACCACTTTACAACACAAATATACTGCCTACACACTAATTACCTCGGAAAGCACTGTACACTAAACCCTAAATTAGGTACAAGTACTGGTACAACAAATAATCAGTAGTTAAATATACTTGAACAGTTAAAAGAACCACGGCATCTGCTGGAGTGACCAGAGCACAAAGTCACCAGTCTTGTCCTACGCCAAGCAGCCCGTGTAGTACCGGGGTTAATTTAACTATAACGGTATGTATAACAAACACAATTACTGTAGGAATAAACTTGGGGACATGAATGTTGCGAATAATCGCATAAACTCTGAATAATAAATATTACGCTACCCGTACAGAATACTCAAACAAAATACAAACCAAACGCTGGCAGACTACCACCAAGCCTAAATAAACTACTGTATGTGCAGATTCCAAAACGGTTAGTTAGTATGCGTTCTAACACGGTAGTACGACTTATTCTTTAAGAGGGGATTGACCTTACAGTTATGACTACCCCAACTTACTAACTGGCACTTTATCAGACAAACTCTACACAAGCAGCAATCTCTTCAGACCTAATAATAGCTAGACAACAATCCAGCCTACAAAATATCTGAGTAATAACTATTACGGTACCTGAACAGACCACACAAACAAACACAGGCTAAAACGCTGGCAGACTACGATCAAGCCTAAATAAACTACAGTATATGCAGATTCTGAAATAGTTAGTTAGTATGCGTTCTAACACGGTAGTACGACTTATTCTTTAAGAGGGGATTGACCCTACAGCTATGGCTGCCCCAACTTACTAACTGGCACTCTATCAGACAAACTCTACATACGCCATAATCTCTCCAAACTCAACAACAATCTAACAACAGTCCGGCCTACAATTATCTGAACAATCTGAGCAGACTTACACGTCTTCAGCTCAATATTAACTTACTAGGAAATAAAACTGACAGAAATAGACCTAAGTAAAATCCCAATAAAAACCAGGCGTCCCCGATTTAATATCGATACCTACCGGTATACAATAATCAAAATCGAATAATACTAATGTACTTATACTGGAAGTACCGGTTAGGACAGTTGGGCCTACGGACCTACAGAAGTACCGGTTCTGACAGTTGGACCTACGGACCTACAGCAGTACCGGTTCTGGCAGTTGGGCCTACTGACCTACAGAAGTACCGGTTCAGGTTTACCGGTTGACCGGTACTTTCAACTTTATTGCTTACTGCAATAAAGTCAATGACTGTTATTGTACGCGCTTTTGAAGACCTTTAGCAGTTTAACCTGCCAAAATTTATATGTCTTTTGATTTATAAATATACTTTAGAAGATGACAAATATTTAATACCAATAAACACAACATTAGCAGAAGCCAGCCTAGTGCGCGTCCATTCACCCGCTGGATAATCCCGGGAGGCTGGATTCTGTCGGCTTAGATTATTATTGCAGTGAAGCTTACGGTATTGTATTATTTGATTGATCGTTAATAATTAATTTCTGACTAATATTATTCACTTTCGGGAAATATTAACAGTTCCTTTTAGGACGTGGCGCTCTATCTAAGTAAACAGAGATATGACTTATACTAATCACAACGGTAAGTCGGTAAGGCTTATGATTCACGTATGAGGCGCATTCTTTAGGAAATGCTTAGTTATCAGCCACAATCATGCACACTACCGGTAACGTACAATACTGCTCACTAATTTGCCGACCGTCAATGAATTTTATCATATATAAAGAGAATAGCAACGGACTCATGTAGGGTTTATCAAATAGCATTAAATTCAATACACACCACAATAATATAAGTCGCAATCGCTATATATATAACCCGCCTCTCTAACCTGTAGTGTATCAAGAAAATTGGGAAATTTGGGTTCTTTATAAATGTTCTCCAAATAATATTCAATCCACTGATATAAGATATGACAACAGTAAAACATTAAGACGGTAGGTTAAGATATGATATGAACAGATATGTACAGCGATATGCACTGATATGGACCGATATGTGAGTTGTTATGAACCGATAACAGTCATACGCTCTATAATCTTAAGCCTACTAATGTTTCTTTCTAGAGCCGTTGTTTCTGGCTTAGACAGCAATAACAACAAAGTATCAGTAAAAAACTGTAAGACTGAACAATCCCAGTATGATCGGCTCAAAGCTCCACATCGACAGAGAGAATCGCTCTGATTGGCTGAAGCCAAACAAAGAACCATGCGTCCAATGGCTGTTTCCATTTAAGCAACCAGCTGTTAGATGTCGTAATCTGAATCATCACGGCTAAGCTGTGTAAAAGTATTTGCCGTATTGCGGGTTTTTTGCCTTACCATGTCCGCTAAAACACGTATATAGCAGAATGACTTTTATGTCCGTTAAAACACCTGTAACGGTACCTTGCGGGCGAGGGGAATATATATACAGTTAGAGAACCTTTTTTAGAGTATTCCAGCGCCTGGGGGGAAACTGGATTGCGAAGCAAAGGGGCCAGTTATATCCCACAGAAGCTTTTACATCCATTGTGCAGCATGATATTTTAGATAAGGCATAATAACGCAGTAGTATTTAGATAGGGAAATCGAAACACCCATATATTTGAATCCATCCATTTTGTATAGTATGTAGCCCTACCTACGTAATTTTGTATTAGGATATATGTAGATAGTTCCAGGGTAGCGAGTTTATTCGGACCCTGGATTTTGTGCTTGCTGATATTAGCATCAATAGGGCTAGCATATAGGGACGCTGTCCTATGGCCATTCAGCAGCCAGGGACGTGAACCATTACCATATATGGTAATAATTTGAGGTTTGGGCAGGCAATAGGGCTACAATCCGGCCTCCTTATTGGATTAACTGCTTCCAGGTTGGTCTAATGCTAGCGCGGACTGGAGAGCCAATAGGAGAGCGATTGAGTCACCCTATTGCATCACCCCATCCGGATCACCTATAAATTGGCGGTGTGCCGGTAGAGCCTTAATCAACCCCTGTTACACCTCACATGACCTGCACTGCTGTTGTACTTGCTGAGCTGTCTCTATTCATTTTTTTGACGGATATTTTAGTGTATTTCTGCAATTTGATTAATTTTCTTGAAATGATTTGCTAGTGCGATTACTCTTGCTTGTGTTTCTCAATTAATTCCTTCGATTACTGCTGATTACAACTGAACTATGATTTCTACCTTTTGATTAATGGTTCTATGTGATCCTTTTCTGCGCAATAATCCTAAGGGATTTCTGAGACTGTCAGACTTTGTGATTTGCATGCGCCGCTACGGTAGCTATTAGCGTAATGGAGGGCTAAGGCGCCAGTGGGCAGTGGGCACATCGGGGGGTTAGCGACGAAGGGAGAGCGGAGGATTCAAGGGCGAGCAACGCTGGCGGGGGCCACCGTTGCGGTCGGGAAGTTAACGATGTGGTATGCAGACCTATCGCTGGTACAGTAATTAGGGGGCTGATGATCCAGGTTTCGTCTCTATTTAGTATTAGGGGGGCAGGAATCAGGTTAGTTAGGAGTCCTATATGTACCCGGGAGAGGCCTGCACGTATCACAACGTTTCGAACGTTGAGTGTAGAGTACGAGTAGTGAATCGCATAATTGTGGGTTATACAGTAGTTAACTGCATAATTGCGAACTGTGATTGCTGACGCTGATTGGTGTGTTACTGAAGTGTGCCTATGATTGTGAATGTTTAGGTAGGCGCTCTTTTCTCTTTGATTGATTTCTATTTCTTAGTTACAACAATTAGTTACTGATTAGGTCAAAGTAATACGGCAATTTAGGCTATTACTAGCGAAACCTGTTGCGTGATAAATTAGAATTACGTATTCTGGAACTCTTAGTAATTAGTACGCTGTTCAATATTTGTGACTGTAATTGATTAGTAAAAATTAAGAATTAGTACGCAGCATAGCGGAGAGTAGCTAAAGTAATAATTAGAGTACTGTAAACTATTCACGCTGAGCGGTTATTTGCATTAGCGGGCAATCAGCTAGAACGCACTATTCGGTACGCACGAAACGCTAGTGATTTGCTGGCCTAAAGCCAGCTGCAGGCAAGTTTAGACCCAGAGCGGTACTATCCACGAGAGACAAATACTGTACCATTTTGATATTTAAATATTCTCGCATTCACACATTACGTTAGAGAACCCCCAGTATTCGCGATTAGAAAAGACGTAGGTAATAGCGTGCTTTAATAAGTGATAGAATTAGGCGTAAGAATACTCTGAGTGCAAAGCCTCTCGCACTCGTCTCAAGTAAGCTTAGGGAGCCGACTCGGGTTTATTGTTTTGGTTATTCCCGCGTGGCTCATAGATTCGAACAGTTAGCTCTCTATTGAGCAATCGGTAGAGAAAGGAACAAGCGATTTTGCAGGAGTTGTGTAAAATTAGTAAAATATATTAGCGGACGGCAGATTAGCGCCATCTAACGGTAAGTAGCGGTTTTGTATTTAGCAACCCTTACAATTTAGTAATATCACGCTCCTGAGCCCCTTTACTTAACAGTAGAGCAGTCTTTGTGTCTTATTGGTTAGGCGAGAGCTCATTAGGTTGGCAGAAGAATATTAACGGGTATTGGTCTGTTCAACAGTTCTGCTGTTAGTATAGAGGTCGCGGTTGTTTATCAGGGTGGGTAACGAGTTCTTTGCAAATGGTGCATTCTAATGAATTACCCTAATGCGAATAATCAATTTATTTCTTTATAATAATTATTGTAAAATAGAGTTTACATCATTATGATTTTATAGATACGGTAGCATTTTAACAAACATATAATATATAATATAACCAATATATAATAATAATTATTGTTTTATATATTTATCATTACTAATAATAATTAATAATTACTAATTAATTAATAATTACCTAATAATTACTAAATTAATATATAAAGTATTAGTTTATAAAGTTGTAGTCTAAGTACCTCAACTTTATAAAGTAATACATTCAAACGAGTTAATTACTACTTGTACTAGGTCTAGCGAGTTCGCATTTCATCAGTGTCTCAACACCCCGCCCCCGTATAGAAGTACACTTTCTGTGATTCGAATGAAATTGGTCTTTAGGTAACGAGAATTGCTCTAATTTTGATAGAGCTACCCATACCTTTACTTTCCTCTAACTTCTACCTCTGTTCTGCTGCTCTCTATCCATGACCCAAGGTATTGAAGTTTGCGGCGCTCTTCTGCAAGGCTCCGCTTTTCATTGGAGCAGGTTGCTTCTAGTGTTGGTCATTTTGTAAACTCCAAGAAGACCAAAATTATGAGTTAACCTTGACAGCCCTCAATAATTGTCTGATCGTAAGGGTATATGCTATAGGGATGGCTTGCTTGAGCATGTGGATGAGCACTCCAGCACTCTTATATGGGAGTCCATGCTGGGCTCTAACTGCAGAGGATATCAAATCTCTGGATGGCACTTTCACAAGAATGATAAGTTACTCTAGGTTGCCGGACGTTTTGGACAATTTGGTCAGCAATTAGCAACTTAATTTGAGTAACATT
>JAUCBJ010000764.1:0-78207 GCA_032718475.1 Nemertoderma westbladi | reverse complement strand
TGTATTACAATATAGAAGATGTAAGTAGGCATAACAGCAGTCGTAGTCGGCATAATTACTCACTCATACCTACTTAGTGAGTAATGTTAAAACAAAACAAGTTTCATAAAAACTGTTTCGTAATGTTATCATTTTGTGATAAACGACACAGAAGCTTATTGTTGCATAGTACTTATCTTACTCACTAACTACCTTAATAGTCTGTGTAACGAAAAGATTAGCCTCACTGAGTCAAGTTCTACTATGTTATAAACAACTTTATAAATAGTTATAGTGTTTTTTTTTCATCAATAAATAAACAGAAGAAAGTCAGCGAGATTGTGAAGGACCAATGAGCCAATGGTACGACAGAGACAACCCAACAGCTACAGGAGACTGGGAAGATCTAGCTACTCTACTATCAACAAATAGTCAAGCGGAGCAATGTGAGTAAATATAACAATCACGGTATGTTATGTCATATACATATAGAAATACATGTGTCAGCTCGGTCATGGGAAACTATATAATATGTTGTATGTGTGTGTTGTGTTGTCGAAATTTAGTTTTTGAAAGAAAATTATATGGACGGAATCTTTAGTTCGGGACAATAGCAAGACATATACATCTATTACTTCTAAAAAAACAACACACCTACAATACAAATATTAATTAAGTTTAAGTAAAATAAATTAAGAATTCAAGCCAGAAACTAACCTGGGTTTTGGAGAACAATTGAGGATGCGTTGTACCATGTAGTCGTGTAGGCCTAATATATAAATATAATCGCCTATTTTTCAGGGTTTTCAAACCACAACTGCTTGGAACCAATATTCTCTGAAGGAAGAACTACCGCCTACCACATTGATGCATTGTCAACTGGGGATATATTAGCAATGTATTCCGCTGATGGTCTTGTTTGTAAGAACAGCGATCAGAACAATGATCAGTGTCAGGATTATGAAATACGTTTCTGCTGCCCCAGTATGTCACATAATTTATATGATCGAGTTATAGATAGATTTATTTATACATTATGTAAAAACAATAACAAATACACCAAACAATGTACCGGTATAAAGGTATTGTCCAACATAACATACAGGATTACCCCTAAAGCTTTGCAGCTTATTTCCAAGGGGGTCCTTAAATAAAAACTATCATATTATTAATATTTAAATGGATATTATAATAAATATTATAATATTATATATATATTTAATATTATTATAATATTATATATATTATAATAAATTTAATTTAACTATTTTGCATAAATGGATACGACAGGAATTTACTATTATTAGTGTAATTTTAATTTCAAAATCTAAAGTTTGGGAAATATGGTGTAATACATACAGAGTGATAATAACCTAACTAATAATTATAACTATTACTAATTTAGTAAATAAATTATCAGAATATTACATTGTAAAACTAGTGGAATGTCAATTGAGAGTCACAATAAATGAGTCCCACCTATATAGCGTAGGATCATATGAGTGAAGTCCCACATAGATAGCATAGGATCCTGTGAGTGGAGTCCCACATAGATAGCATAGAACCCTGTGAGTGGAGTCCCACATAGATAACATAGGATCCTGTGAGTGGAGTCCCACATAGATAGCATAGGATCCTGTGAGTGGAGTCCCACATAGATAGCATAGGATCCTGTGAGTGGAGTCCCACATAGATAGCATAGGATCCTGTGAGTGGAATCCCACATAGATATCATATGATCCTGTGAGTGGAGTCCCACATAGATAGCATAGGATCCTGTGAGTGGAGTCCCACATAGATAGCATAGGATCCTGTGAGTGGAGTCCCACATAGATAGCATAGGATCCTGTGAGTGGAGTCCCACATATATAGCATAGGATCCTGTGAGTGGAGTCCCACATAGATAGCATAGGATCCTGTGAGTGGAGTCCTACATATATAGCATAGGATCCTGTGAGTGGAGTCCCACATAGATAGCATAGGATCCTGTGAGTGGAGTCCCACATAGATAGCATAGGATCCTGTGAGTGGAATCCCACATAGATATCATATGATCCTGTGAGTGGAGTCCCACATAGATAGCATAGGATCCTGTGAGTGGAGTCCCACATAGATAGCATAGGATCCTGTGAGTGGAATCCCACATAGATATCATATGATCCTGTGAGTGGAGTCCCACATAGATATCATAGGATCCTGTGAGTGGAGTCCCACATAGATAGCATAGGATCCTGTGAGTGGAGTCTCACACAGATAGCATATGATCCTGTGAGTTGTGTCCCACTCAGATAGCATAGGATCCTGTTAGCGGAGTCCCATATAGATGGCATAGGAACCTCTAAGTGGAGTCCCACATAGATAGCATATGATCCTGTGAGTGGAGTCTGACATAGATATCATAGGAACCTGTGAGTGGAGACCCACATAGATAGCATAGGATGCTGTGAGTGGAGTCCCACATAGATAGCATAGGATCCTGTGAGTGGAGTCCCGCATAGATAGCATAGGATCCTGTGAGTGGAGTCCCACATAGATAGCATAGGATCCTGTGAGTGGAGTCCCACATAGATAGGATAGGATCCGGTGAGTGGAGTCCCACACAGATAGCATAGGATCCTGTGAGTGGAGTCCCACATAGATAGCATAGGATCCTGTGAGTGGAGTCCCACATAGATAGCATAGCATCCTGTGAGTGGAGTCCCACATAGATAGCATAGGATTCTGTGAGTGGAATCCCACATAGATAGCATAGGATCTTGTGAGTGGAGTCCCACATAGATAGCATAGGATCCTGTGAGTGCAGTTCCATCTAGATGGAACAGGATCCTTTGAGTGGAATCAAATTCTCCGCTGTTTGAGGAATAATATATATTTTGATTATGTTATAAATTGATAATGTGGTAAACTCGATTATTTAATTTAACAGAGAGGGGTGTAGATCAATGTGATGGCCCAATAAGTCAATGGTACGACAGGGACAATCCATCAGGCACTGGAGACTGGGAGGATCTTAATTCGCTGTTGCTATATAATAGCCAAGCGGAACAATGTGAGTATCTGCATACTACAGTTTTGGTTTTAAATTATTATAATAATATATTTAGTAATGACTATTATCATCATTGCGTCCCACAAGTAAATTGTCTTTAATTATTTTACGACTTTATTCATAAATTTTGTCCCATAAATATTATGCGACCCTGACTTAGTTATCATTACTTTCTTGGTTAATGTCTTACTGACTTAATATTCAAGCATGTTGAAAAAGAACATGGATATTTTACTTGCAGGGTTTACGAGCCATAAATGCTTGGATCCAGAATCTTCTGAAGCAAGAACTACACAATCTAATATTGATGCCACAGCAACTGGCGACATTTTAGCTATGTATTCAGGCGATGGTCTCATTTGCAAAAACAGTGATCAGAGTAGTGGAGCTTACTGTCATGATTATGAAATACGATACTGTTGTCCTGGTATGTATTACTATACTGCTGTCCTGGTATGTACTCTTACCCTATGCAATAGGAATTATATTAAATCCTTCCTATCTACTCTCTGTGGGATCAAACATTATAGAAATATTTGAGTTTCGGTTCAAGTTAGCCTTAGGTTCAAGTCACCGTTTTTCAATTCAAGGTCAAATCATGTAGTAGAGTACCATATATTTTATAACATTAATCATCTATATTACTAAAGATAAGAGTGTCTTTGCACCCTATCTTTTTCTGTTCAAATTTCTCTGAAATTATATGACATGTATGTTTGGATTTGATTGAAGGAATTGACAAACACTTGTCCGTAGTAATAGTGTAGTACATATTGTAGTGATATACATACTTAGGAATATTCATATATATTTGTAGTCAAATTATTACATTAAACATTTAATAGTAGTACATGATTCCATTTGCTGGTGTGGAGGTTTTCTTTAAACGCATCGATTATCCCATATTGATGATCTTCTTCAACATATGTCGGCCTACACACACATCCGCCAAAAAGAACGAGCTACTGACACAGTTTTAAGAGAAGATTTGTGTGGGAATACTATCCCAAGAATCTCCATAAAGGAACATATAAACCAATATCTTTGAGAAACTTTACTCTGCATAACTATTGTCTGTTTAATTCTAATTTTATATAATTACTATTTTATTTTTTATGCAAAAAATATAGAAGAGCAACAACACGATGAATGCAGTGGACCTATGAGTCAGTGGTATGACAGAGACAATCCGTCAGGAACTGGAGACTGGGAGGATCTTAATTCACTCCTGTCAACAAATGCACAAGCTGAACAATGTTAGATAATATTATGATAATATGATTGTAACAAATTTTATCAAATCTCGATAAAGGTTAAATATAGGGAATACCCTATTTGTTGCACACCACTAGCCATAATGTTAAAATTTTTTTAGCTTGTTTAATGTAATTTTTTAATGATCTTGAACATGTTAGCTATTAATTTAAATAAAAGGTAATGTTCTTGAATGCTAATTTATTGTTCATTCTATAACATTGTTTTCTAGGTGTGATATTGTTTGTTCTTTAAAAATGTTCTGGAACATGATACCTAAATTGGTCATAAAAATGGTGTGGAATTCAGTATCTTTATAACTTTTTGTTGGGCACAGCAGTATCTGACACACTGAAACTGAACATACATTATATTTATATTATTATTTACATAATTTAATAATAATAATACTTTCACATTATTTACATTACATTATTTCTACAGGGTTTTCTCAAAACAATTGCTTGGAACCAATATCATCCGAGGCTCGAACAATACAAACACAAATCGATGCCTGGGCTACTGGAGATAGTATTTCTATGTATTCAGCTGATGGTCTTATTTGTAAAAACATTGAACAGAGTAGTGGACGTCAGTGTCACGATTACGAGATTCGTTTCTGTTGTCCCGGTACGTCTGGATTCTTTATTTATTTTGATTTGTTATTGTGAGTGTTATTATTTTAATGAAAACTGGCAAAAAATGTTGGTAATCGCAATAAAAATCGGTCCCTCTGGTGCTCTAAGCAGTTAACACAACGCTAAGGGGTTAGTAGGGATGTTGGTGGAACCGGTTGCTGACCTTGTGCTCTCATTGATATGTGTGTGGTGCAGTGGTACCAATCCTGTCTTGGCTAGGTGTGGCTAATTTATGGGACTAAATTATTAGACTGTACCACACTGTCTGTAATCGGTGCTGGTACAGTACAGGTACCGCACCCTCACCAGGGGAACAGGCACGGGAACAGTCCACCAATGCCAGATGATTTGGTCCCCTGACAGCCTGGTAGTTGCTCTGAAATTACTCTGTTGCATATTTTGGAATGATATCAATTGTTTTCACAAAGATGCAATCACAAGGGAGAGAAAATAATTTTCTGTGTATGAGGGGGTCCAGCAACAAGTTGCTCTGCATGAGGCGGGCCTTAGTTGCTGCATGTACCATTTCGAAATTAGGTATAATGAGGACTGTGATAACACTATTCACAACTTTAAAGTAATAAAAAACTTACTGATACATTAGGAGATGCACTTCCGCGAGGTCCTGAAGAAAGGAAACCCAGGTTTAAAGATAAACATCAGAATTACAATTGGTATATTCGGAATTGGAAGTGTTGGTTAATTTCAGACCCTTACTATGGATGGCCATGACAAACAAATTGTGTAGCAAACAAAACAGTACATTTCCAATGGTGCTTTTCATGTTAATAGATACTTAGTGTTGAAAAGCATTCAATCTAGGATAAAACCCAAAATGAATTGCCAATCAATCTGAACCACATTTTTTGGATTCTATGTTGCCTTATTTATACTAAATAAAGTAAATAAAACTTTATTTTGCAGATCATATATTTATTCATAGAAATTCTACATAAATTTGCGAAAAACAAACCAAACAAAATGAACAATGGGAAACTAATTCGAATGGAAACTAAATGGGAAATAAATTCATTATAATATCTAGGTATAGTCGCATCCAATTTTTAAATTTATCAAAATTTTACTGCAATTCTTAAGGTAACTGATACCTAAAAATAATACAACAAGTACCTGGGCTTAAACGCTTAAAAAATGTGCCACGATATTAAATAAAATATGATTACTGGACCTACTGATCAGATTATAAGACAACTTCAAGTCTCCAAATAAGCGACTCTGTGGTCTTTGCGGGATTACACGGAATATACTTATCGGTCATTGGAGATCTTCAAAATGTATAATCTCCAGTTGTAGTGGTCGTACAAAGTTCGTTTTATGCTCATTCGAAAGCTCTTTTCTCAGAGAACCAAGTTACCATTTGTTATAAGAAGGGATCTAGTTAGCATTTGGTTTGGCAAGCTCTTGAAAGCTGCCTGAGCAATCATAACCCAAATTCATGTTATGTTGCTTCACAACCATTTTATCTTAAATCAATGGTAACTTTGTTCTCTGAGAAAAGAGCTTTCGAATGAGCCTAAAATGAACTTCATACGACCACTAGAACTGGAGATTATACATCTTGAAGATCTACGATGACTGATAAGTCTATTCCGTGTAAAAACCGCAGAGTCGCTTATTCGAGTCATATATATATAATAAATAAAAATATAGAAAATTCTAATTCTAATTTTATATAATTACTAATTTTATTTTTTATGTAAAAAATATAGAAGAGCAACAACATGATGATTGCGACGGACCTATTAGTCAATGGTATGACAGAGACAATCCTTCAGGAACTGGTGACTGGGAGGATCTCAATTCACTCATGTCCACAAATGCCCAAGCTGACCAATGTGAGAAAAATATTAACAACTAACTATTTAATACTACTACTTATCTATTATTATTACTATAAATTATTATTTATCCAAGATTTGCTCCCAGTTATTTAACTGGTACTCATTTTATCGATCCCGATAGGCTGAGCGGGGCTGAACCTACAACCAATAGATTGCAGGCCCAGCGCTCAACCAACTAAGCTATCACGCCTTTTATTCGTCCATCATTTAATATTTATTAAATATATACATATATATGTGTTTTAATTGTTTGTTCATATTTATAAATATGTAGGTTTTGAATATTATCTCATGTTAATAATATATATTGTACAGGGTTTTCTCAACACAATTGCTTGGAACCAATATCATCTGAGGCTAGAACCATTCAGACACATATTGACGCCTGGTCTACTGGAGATAATCTTTCAATGTATTCAGCAGATGGTCTTATTTGTAAAAACAGCGCCCAGAGTAGTGGACGTCAGTGTCAGGATTATGAGATTCGTTTCTGCTGCCCTGGTATGTCTGGAATGTAGTTGAAATAGTAATATTACTTAGTAATTAAAATAGAATAAGAATATAATAAGAAGAATATAAGAGAATCAAATAGTTTTGGACATTTAAAATACATGGATAGATAGATATGTATCTTATTAAACCACAAAATGATTCCAATATAGTTTCCTATTGTTCTTTTTATGTTTTTCCTATTCGACCAACTTTATCTACTACACAAGCTGACCAGCTACATATGGTTATATACATGAGTTTTGGTAATACGAATTACGAAGAATGATATGTACAGACTAAATCTCCTTTGTCCTGTAATCCTGAACCCCATTGTACCACAAATTATCCACTTTATTCTTTAATTTACTCGATTTTATAATTATCCACAAATACACCAGCCCCTCCAATCTGCCCTTGATATGAAGGGTTGCTGTGGGTTTGCGAACATCAAATAATCTGACCTCTGGTACAACTGCCTTTTTGAGAAGGTATGACCTGTGGGGAATTGGTCTACTGCAGCTAATAAAAGAATAACTCGTCCATGGAGTGAATAATATAAGTCGAGGCAAATAACGAAACGCATTCAATTTATTTGGAGGCCATCTGGATTCCATGCCTGTTAGGTCACTTGGCCTGAAACTGACTGACGCTCAGTTCCGGATATCTGTAGCCACCCACCCTGGTTGTAAAATCACCGAACTCCACAGCTGTGCACATTGTGGAAAAGACATCTAAGTAGATGCGCGTGATGGCCTGGCTTTCATGAGGAGGGCCAGCCACCATACACGCCACTTGATGGTTAACGACATTGTGTGCTGGTTGCTCACCTGCGCCGTGTGCTCTCGAACCAGCAGGGATGTTCCAGGGAGACGGGAAGCGTGTCGATGGAGTCACTCTCATTCCATGGAGCCCCAAACACACTCATATATGGGACTCCACCATCACGGACCTGTTCATGCCCATCCACATCACCATGAGTACAGTGACTGGAGGCTGTGTGGTTGAGGAGGCCGAATCCCTTAAGATCCGGAAGTACCAAGAACTGATTGACCGGCCATTCTGATGGCCTCTACTTTGCTCTATATTATACTTAATGCCCAACCTTTTAACCCCATTCCGTTTCCTTTTTTTAGACAGCCCCAATTCAGATAACATTTACATTTACAATTACATTAACATATTACATACAATTACATAATATTATACATTAATATAAACATTTACAGTAGATTAATTAATTTTAAATAATCCGTAATTTATTACTTATAATTGTGCATAATGAATAAGGACAGAGCATTACCCTCTATGCCGAAGCAGTACTGAAGTTTTTAGCCAACAAAATATGATTCACCGTGTCAAAAGCAGCGCTCAAGTCCAAAAAGAGCAAAGAATGATATCCTGCTTATCCATAGCTTGCAATATTGTGTTCTGTACGAACACATTTACCATTTCTGTTGAAAAATGTTGTCTATAACCAGATTGGTTATTGTTCAAACAGAGTTGCTTTTCAATTTGAATTAGGATAGCCTTTTCTATAATTTTGGCCATGAAAGGAATATTGGTGACAGGGCGGTAATTTTTTAAAACTTCACTGGACAGGTTCGGCTTTTTGAGAATGGGTCTAACCACAGCGAGTTTGAGGAATTGGGGAAAATTACCAGTTTGTAGCACATCATTTATATAAGCAGTTAAAGGCTATAGCACAGTTGGAGCAATCGATTTAAATAGAGTTGTCGGCATACAGTCTAAGTTAGTAGTTGCATTTGAAATCCCTCTTATAATCTTGAGCACGTCTGTTTGTGTCAGTGGTTTAAAGGCACTGAACGTTTTGCGATAAAGTTTAGGTAGATCAGTGACTAATATTGAGATTGGGTTAAAGGTAGCCACAATATCACAAACCTTGGTCTGGAAAAAATTAGAAAATTTTTCAGCAAGCTCTGAATCATTTTCAACAGTTGTAGGTAGAATAGTTCTTCCACACTGACCCAATAACTGTTTAAATTGTTTCCAGAGTCGCCTCGAGTTTGTTGAGTTCTCCTCAATAAATTCCCGATAATATTTCCTTCCAGATTCTTTCAGACCATTTAACAATGCTAGACGTGCCACATTAAGTGATTCCCTATTTGCTTCAGTCTTGCGTTTCTTATAAACAGCTTCTTTACAGCGTTTCTGTTATGCAATAACTGGATGTGCTCGTAATCACTGTTGCTTATGCACTTATGTTTCGGATTAGCCCTCCTTAATCTTTCCTTCATTGGTACGTGTTCTTCGAAAATCTCTCGAAGATTTTGAAACCAAGACTTGAAAGTTGTGTTTGCAGAAAATTTGTGCAATCCATTTGATTTTAGCGGCTGGCATCCTGGTTCAGTTTTCTGGTTTTACTAGTTTAATCGACAGCTGTTGTAAACGTTTCAGTTATACAAAACTGAATAATATAAGCATTTACATTACAATTGAGCTTAGCCTGAGTTGATGACAGTATTATAATGATGACAATAGGCCCTACAGATACGACATATAAATGATGTACTGCGTGACATTACACTGAATACAGATAGAACAATAATTAACGATATAATTAAAGTACGTCTCCAATTGACAACATTTCGTGAAATGTTGTTCAGCTGTAAAAGTGTAGTTGTGAGTATTTAATTTCGCGTTCCATAAAGTTGATAATATGCTCATATTTCGAATATAGCACATTTAATCATTCCGAACATTTTTTATTCAACAACTAGATAGTAATTAATAAATAGTCGTGTTTACAATTTTCCAATACATGCAAGTGGTTTGAAGCCATTTGGTGGTTATATTATATATTGGTTATATTTATATATTGGTGGATACCCGATACATACAAACAAACATACATCCATCGATCATGTTTTTGCCGGCCTCAGCTTTAATTAAATCTATCCAGTGTAAAGACAGGTTCGATGTAAATAGAAACTCATGTCAAACCAGCTTATAATTTACTACAGGATGATCCCAAACTCAAATTAAATCGTAGAAACAAACGCCTTGTTATAGCACAAAAACAACCGAAATCACTTCAAAAATATTAACTAGAAATCAATTAGATCCTAATTCTTTTTGTGTGAAAAAAGGTAGGAAACCCGGATGCAAAATGTGTGATATCATCATAGAAAGGCACGGAGGACTTTGTGAAACCATATATAATTCGTGCATCCATCTTGTGAAAGTATGAATGTACTATATTTTTAATATGTGGTGGCCCTTGTTAGGGGATGGAGGAGTATATTGGTTAATAATTTAATCAAATTTCTGGCACATATTTAACTTTAACTTTCATCCACTTTTAAGAAAAGCTGTATTTTTTAAAAGTAATTTATTGCAAGTTTATTTTATACTAACTTTTACAACTGCAACAGCAAACTATTTTATCTAGTAATCTAATCTTAATCTACTAATCTATCTTTAATAACCAATTTACAATCAATTTACATCAACAATAAAATAAGCATAGCCCATCTCCGATCGTTACAATGTAGTAAACATGTATTCAACTGCGGACAAGGACGGTTCCGTCCGAACAATGCCTGGCCTCCTACTAAGGCAAGGGCAGATCCTCAAGAGAACTGTGACACACAACTACACAGCAAACAATGGACTAATATGCAATGACTATGTACATAGATTTTGTCATATTTGTAGCATTAATACAACCTTTATTGGTTATGGGGCTTAAATAAAGAACACTGTAAAATGTTGACACTCATGAATTTTCTTATAGATTAGCACATTCTTGTAAATGCATATATTTAGTACATTAGAATTACTCAACCTAACGTCTGTCTGGAGAGTTAGTACAGTAGAATTACTCAACCTAATGTCTAAAGAGTTATGCGAAATGCATAACCAGATGGTTAATAAAGTGACATTACTAAACTTTATTTATAATTAAATTTGTATTTATATGTTTATGATTTTATTTTGTAGGGACCAATTACCAATGTCCTGGACTGATGAGTCAATGGTTTGACAGAGACAACCCAACAGGAACTGGAGACTGGGAAGATCTCTCATCTCTAATATTATATGATGCACAGGCAACACAATGTTAGTTACAATATAAACAATTAAACACAATGTAATGCTATATTTAAGTATGATGACTAAAGGCCAAATTAATTGCGTAAAGCCCCGTTCACATCCAACGGTGCGTGAGTGGTAAAGTAGTCTGGCGGTATTGAAGCGGTAAGCCAGCAGTACACTACCCAGAGCCCGTTCACACCCAACGGTACCCTTGCGGTAACTGATTGTCTATCTGTAGACTGTGAATTCAACAGGAAATTACATTAATTGTTTTAACATTGTTTAAATGGGCTGCAGTAAACCGCGCGGTTTAGCGCACATCTACCTGTTGTGTCGTTCACAGTCAGCGGTGTACCGCTGGCCCTGCGGTACACCACGCCGTGTACCATTCCGTTGGATGTGAACGGGCCTTAAGTGAAATATTAAATTAACTAGAATTGTATGGAATAGTTGAATTTCAAGTAACAAAAAATGCTTCTTCCAACAACATAATTTTTACTGAATTTAAACTTTTTTTTTTGTTTAAATTTTCATTGTTTATAATAGTTGCATCTGACTATAAGTTGAGTATGATATATAATTTTTGAATACAAAATCAGATACAGAGTGGTCTCTATAGATATGTAAGATAGGTGGATGTTTGAGCTATTGTCATGGTTGCAGGATATTATGTACCATATGCAAGGGAATGATAGGACTTGTAATGGGAAGCATCAAATAGAATGTTTACACATAATGACTGTATCACTGATTACAATTTTCAGTTTTGTGCTGAACCTGTCAGAGTTCATGTTCCGGTTTCTTATTTTTATGGGCAATCATGACTGAATCAAAGAAATAATTGACTCTATTTGTTCCCTTGTTATAAAAGTGCTATAAACTGCGTATATTATATTCATAGATACCATTATGATTGTATTACCAACTGCTTCTGCAAAATGATAGCAGACTACTCCTTCCTGTTCTAGAATGCTGAGCAATATTTGGGCCGGATAGTTACGCAAGTTGGTCACAATTAAAAGAAGTAATCTTTGGTGTAAATTGGCAAAAAAAAAACGAAATCTTGTTTAATTTATTGTTTGATTAAAAACCACTGTCAATGTAACCTGCTCCTTTCCTGTTAAGTCCAAACCGAAATGATCTTACTTTGGTTCCCGAGGGAAAAGTAGTTCTTAATCAGATAATAGTCCCCCACGAACAGCTGGAAGATCTAATAATCATCTTGTCCATGGGTGAACAACTAATGCTAAGTAATGGCTGGTTTCCTTGCTTAGGTTGTTATTATTGACTAATATATCTAAAAATTTCTAAGATATAAAATAAAAATATCTCGATTGCTATGCCTAAATGCTGCATGAAAAGATCCAAGGTATCATGACCTCTAGAGTCTGATTGAGTTTCCAGCCAAACCCCAGATAGATTTTAGTAACGTGGGCTGGCAGGAATGGGCAGCAGAGCTATAATTCCCTAAAAGTTAAGGCCAAGTTCGAACCACTTACATTTCGAGGTCCAACCCCCCTCCTGATCTGGTAGGTCGGGTACCCATTTATATTATATTTAATTATATCCTGAAGATGAGTCTCATCCTGATGTTGAAGTTTAATTATTTATTCTCCCATTATTTAAGCCTTCTGGTGTTTCTTATAGCGAAAGCTTCCAATTATTTTACAGGGTTGTCTCAACACCACTGCTTGGAGCCAACATCTTCTGAAGGAAGGACAGTTAACACACATATTGACCCCTGGACAACTGGAGACACTCTATCTATGTATTCAGCTGATGGTCTAGTTTGTAAAAACGATGATCAGAGTGATGGACATCAGTGTAGCGATTATGAGATACGATACTGTTGTCCAGGTAGGCACTATAAATACAAAACAATAAATATTTTGTTACATTATCGATTATCTTAACTTATCACAGTACTTTGGTGAAATACTCAATGATGAATTAATGATGAATACTGGACAAATTTAACAAACTACGTTAAATTGTATACCGGTTGGATATATATAGTAAAGCACAATATTTTAATATATACAGTAAAGCACAATATTTTAACAACGTATATTATTTAACAGATATTAAAACTATTTATTACCAATTGTTAATAAACAACTACATGCATAACTCTCCAAAAAGGGAGGAATCCTATTGATCATGCATATAGACCATGTATAACGGTTTTGATCTTTCATTTCAAAACATCACCTCAAGTTTATTTGTGAACTAATTTAAAATTAAGTGTGATTAATTCATAGCCATTCTATATTACTAATAGAACATGTCTTCTTAAGGGTATTTCGGTACATGCTAGGAAAGATAGGTTCAACACTGGGGACTCCCCTTGTTTCTAAATTAATATTTGCTTCTCATCGTTTTCGAGAACTTGTCTTCTTTTCAAGGACAATACAGTTAGTTACTTTGATCAAATATTACATAAATGTTATATATGTATATATAATGGAGGCAAAGCACCTTTTAAAAATATAAAAAGTGGTGTTTTCAGTACCCCTCGATTTAAAACATAGGGGCTTTGGTGGATTTAATGGCAATCTGACAACATGTAGCCAAGAGGCCATGGTGGAAATTTGGTTTCATCAGGTTAAAATCACCACAGCGAGAGCCCAGAGCCGTGTGATACTGCTGTACTTCGATTGTCTGCTAGTTAGTTCATTTTAGTAACAGTCCTATTCCTACTACTACATCCCCTACATCCTCCTACATCCTACTACTAGGGGCCGTCCAAGTATGACGTCAGCACTTTAGGGGGCGAGGGGGGTTGGGAAAATCTGATGACGTGCTGATGAGGGGAGGGGGTCAGCCAAAATCGGACGTCAGCATGTTCATTTATAGGTGCTAGAAGAGATATAGCAGAAGAGTAAATAGCTTGCCTATTTTAATTGTTCGAAGCCCCCGAAGGCCCGTAGCACGACCTTCTGTTTCAGTTACCATGTTTCAGTGATTAGGACGCGTGCTACTGGGGTACAGGTGTAGATGGTGTGCATAGGTAGTGAATGATATCGAGATTGTGCCCTCGATGAAATTTTTTTTACAGCAAAAGGCCTAACACTTTTCAAAGGTCCTGTAAATTTTACAGGATTGTCAGAGTACAGTACACTCATCAAAATAATCATCCACAATTCATTAATTAATACCAGTATGGTGGTACCTTAACCATCTCCGGCATGTTTCCTAATAAGTTTATTCAATCAGTCTATTGTCTGATTACCAGCACTTTAGTACCAGTACTTATTTAATAGCAGTAGCAGTAAAATATATTACAGGATTAATACTGAATGCTGCAATGTCGCAGATATTAATTATGTCGATATTAATATATATATATATATATAAGATATTAATTGATATGAGCTCTATTCCTATAAAAGGGAGGGTCCATTCGTTTTCCTAACAAAGGCTGGAGAAAAGTACTCAATCATCACTCAACAGATGCAAAGATTGTAGAAACATGTTTACCCAAAATCTATACATAAAGTTGGTACCACCTCCATTAGACATGCAATTTAGCTGTTGTAACCAAGAATACGAAGGTGATGAATGCGACTAAGAGAATAACATGTTAGAAAGTAATATTTGCAATTGGATGGGCAAAGAATCACAAAACAAGTTTTTAAAGAATTGCGAGTGAATTTTGTAACTAAAACTTCACCAGAAATCAGGCGATGTATTATGTTTATGAAAAGAACTCTAAAATAGGATTAGGATTATGAAGATTTAAACCTATTCTCATGCACAGTAATGAATGTTTCTTTCAATTTTGAACTTGTGCACGGATTTTAGTTCGCTGTAGTTATTGAATATCTGCATTAAGATAGTATGGATCATATTGAACTGTTTTTGTTCCACAGTAGTTTTTGAATATCCACTTTAATATAGTATGGAACATATTGAACTGTTTTTGTTCCACAGTAGATTTTGAATATCCAATTTAATATAGTACAGAACATATTGAACTGTTTTTGTTCCACAGTAGTTTTTGAATATCCACTCCCCACTATGGATTACATTAGTAATGCGGAGGTCCAGCCACTATAGACCAGTGGAATGACTGGACACAATCGGCCTCACAGCCGTCAGTTATCTCCTGACCGGCTGCCTGTCTCACCCCCTACTGGAGAGAGAGCGGCAAACAATTCTTTGAGTCCCTTTCCTGATGACATTTCTGGCCCAAACCCTGGGTCACCAGGGAGGCCAGATTGTGAGGGGGAGAGGGATTCTGGAGTTGGAGGCTACTCTCATGTTCCACCCCGACCAACAAAGCCATTGGTGAATCTGAGGCAAGCCACCAGTAAACACCCTAACACTCGGGTCCACAATGCGACAAGGTGAGCTGACTGCCTTAGCAGATAAGCTTTCTCTTAGTGCAGTGGGTGTTCAAGAGCACCGAATGCAGACTGGACAGACTGATGAGGTTCTGATTAAGGACATGGGGGGCGGTTGGCGACTCACCCTCGCTTCAGCAGATGATAGTGGCAATGGTGGAATTGGTCTATTGAGGAATCCAACTGTACATGCAGCATTGGGCAAAATAGACCAAATCTCTAACCGCATCATCAGTTGCCACTTCTCATGTTCTGGAAGACTGGCTAAGAAGTTTCCTAAGGTGGTTTTCTGATTGTGTGCTACTCTCCAACTAGTGTTGCTCCTGTAGAGGAGGTGGAAAATTTCTACCAGAATCTATAAGCAGCTACTGATGGAGTGGATCAGCATGCATTCTTAACATTCCTGGGAGACTTTAATGCAAGTCTGCATCAATCACCTACATAGCCCTGGGTCTATAGCAATAGTGTTAACCGAAATTCCGTCCATCTTCAGGAGGTCACAAGTCCCAGATAGACCATATCCTGTTTCGTAGGAAATACAGGAGCTCTATACATTTACACTACGACCCTTCTCCAGTGATCACCACCTTATTGTGGCCAAGGTAAGACTTAGTCTGCGTGCTAGCAGAACAACGAAATCTGCCTTGCCGGGGCATGACTGGTCCTCTCTGTTGCAACAGCCAAGTGTGAGATCCAGCTTCACACTACAGCTGAGCAACAGGTATGAGGTTCTTGCCTCTGAGGCGGCAGATCACTGTGAGGGCTATACTGCCTTCATAGAGGCAGATAAGTTAGCAGCTGCAGAAACAGTTCCTGTATACCCTTGAAACAGGAAACGGGCCCCCTGGACTGACAACAAAATTCAGAAGTGCCGAAATGACATCTACAAGGCGCAGAAAGAGTCCCGACTCAAACAGACTACAGCGGCCAAGAATGCAGTTAAGGCTGCATCTAGGTCTCTGAACAGGCAGTACTCTGTTAATTTACAGGAGCTAATAAACCAACAGGTTGATGTCATCAATGATGCTGACGACAGCAGGCAACTGGTCTACTGTTGATGGTGACACAGAACCATTTGAAGTGCTATGGGGCGTCCTCCAGGGAGACACACTTGCACCATTCTTGTTCATAATTGTTGTTGACTATGTTCTACGCATGTCCTTAGATCATCATAATGATGATGGGGTGATGATAACTCCACTTACTGGCTCCAGAAGTCGAGGAAATCCTGCCAAGTACCTAACTGATCTAGACTTTGCTGATGACTTAGGAGTACTCTCAGAATCACTAGAGGGAGCCCAACGGCTCCTCAGCTCATTAGAACAGGCGGCTTCTAGTATGGGTCTTTTTATTAACTCCAGAAAAACCACAATTTTGACAGTTAACTTTGAAAGTCCTCAGCAAGTCTCTGATCGGATGAGCATAAGCTCAACAGATTGTATGCTTGAGCATGTGGATGACTTTTGTTACCTGGGATCATGGATCCGGAAGTCAGGTGAGGACCTTCGAATATGTAAGGGAAAGGCATGGGCAGCCTTGTATAGGCTTTCCAGGATTTGGAAGTCACCGAGAATTAATCGGACACTTAAGGTACAATTATTTAGAGCAGCAGTAGTTCCAGTACTCCTCTATGGGAGTCCATGCTGGGCTCTAACTGCTGAGGACACCAAATCTCTGGATGGCACATTCACAAGAATGCTACACCGGGTTCATTGTATCAAGTACAATGCACACATCTCCAACCAGACACTATATAACATTGGAGGTGTCTCATTGGTTCCCACAAGCTTGACACTTGAACAAAATCGCCTCCGTTTTGCAGGACATTGCTTTCGCCGTGAGGACCAGCCAGTGCATAATCTTGTACTTTGTCAGCCTCATGGAGTGAATAATCATGGTGGACATGACAGCCCATGACTTTCTTGAGATGCATCTTAAAGGACACTGGCCTTGAAGATGCGGATGATCTAGCAAATGTCATGGGTGATAGGGAGTTGTGGCAGTGCAATTTTGTCGATAAGCCGGCACAGCATTCTTAAAAATGCATCTGCAATGCAGCATGCCGATCCTAGTAGTAGACATACCAGCCTCATTCATAGCCCATGCCTCTTATACTGAGATGGCCACTGGCAGGTCCATTCATACTAGCGACTGGGCCCAGGAACACAAGAACCTGCTGCGAAGGTACTATTCCGCTATTTGAACTTGATGGTACAACACCCTTCAACATCCGACTCCGCCGAGTAATGTCCAACATTATAACCGAAGTGCTCTCTGGACCCCCTCCTCATGAGAGCTACAGTGACTTCGTCTGTTGGTGTCACGAGTGGCTCACCCCTTGAAGCAGCAGTGGGCGGAAGATAACCAATCCTAAGACTGGGAAGACTGTTCTGTTGGCTTCCTGTTCACAGACCCCAAGCAAATGTATGGTGTTCAGATGGGGGAGTTTCTACGCATACTCTACGACAAGGATGGTACGTACGGCTACTTTGCTCGTGCGGTTGCCAGCCTCATCTTACGTCCGCTACAGAATGAGGAGAGCTACAACATTCAAGCACATCTCCAGGGCATCAATTCATAGGTGCCGACCACTGTCGCCATGCCGACCACTGTCGCCATGCCGACCACTGTCGTCATGCTGACCACTTTCGCCATGCTGACCACTGTCGCCATGCCAACCACACGACAAATACACCCTATCCCATCTGTGATGGCCACACCTGATATTCTAATCAGCTTCAGCAAGCGCAACTCCACCACAGTATGGGTGCAGCATGCATCAAGTAAGATGAACTGCAGGTGGGACAGTGTGAAGGTTTCAGATCAGGCATTGCTGCGCAGCCTGAGCAACAGCCTTACAATGGAGGATCGAAACCGGGCACATAATGGCAATTGCCTAGCCATAAATAAGTGGCTTAAGGCGACAAAGGTCAATCACACGGTGCGCAGCCTGCATTTGCGCATACGCCTCGTGTCCTTTGGAGATAAACACGGACATACTGGGATATACCTGATAGACAGCCTCTCGGCCTACTTTGGCGGTACAACATACTCACCTTGGGCTTCCAACGGCTTCACCTATCAACGACCGTGGCCAGATGCTGCGCCGCGCCTGTGAATATAGTGGCAACACAGGCGTGATATGGGATATCATGCGCGTGGTTACTTCTGGACAGCTCAAGTCATTAGCTGATGTGAGCATGGCTTTTCATGCCAATACGAGAGAAGCTTGGAACATAGTGTTGGCCTATCAGCCAATGCACCTTTTCGTGCTCGGGCCCAACAAGCTGAGGCGGCCATTCGAAACACATGCGGTCATACCACAGCTGACTACCTGCTCGAGGCTGGGCAGGGTAGGAACTTTAATCGGTGTACTTCTTAGTCCCCCTATAGCAGGATGGATTCCTGTCAACATAGTCCATGAAGCAGCTATACGCGCGGCTATGGGACAAGACACCCACTCACAAGCTCTCAAAGATCAATTAGACCTCGCAGAGACTGACCACTTGGTATGCGCTGACAAGAGAGTGTGCATATCTGACTACACAAGGGTATAGGGTTTTGTTTTACATGGATCGAGTGCTATTAAGCGAGTGCCATGGCCCAGGTGACTCACACATTCGCCCGAGGATGCAATTACAGCCGTAATTACAGCTGCCATACACCCCCCTAAGCCATCCTCCACAACCCACCCCCTCCACCCAGAACCCCCCCCACCCTCCATCACTACATCTACTACTAACCACTAACGGGTATTTGTGTGTGGTAGAACCACCATGACTCATCCTCAGATGATGTGGTGATTTCCACATTGACGGCTATATATATATATATTAGAAAGCTTTCATTACAAGGAATCTACTTATCTAACAATGTCTGAATGTCGTTGAGAAACAACTCAGTTATATATAGGAAGGGTTCAAAGATTGCAAGTTTGCATTATTGTTTGCTGAAGGTCATTTATGCTATTTAATAAATAAACAACATTCTAGTATGTGTCATATATTGCATGAAATTCCACTAATAGTGCATCCAGCAACCCACTCCTGAATGCGGATAAGTTGACATAATGTAACAAAATTACATATATATCATTGTATGGTAAAAGGCATTATTCCACCTCCACCTTAAATACCCACATTTATTTATGTAAACCTCCTTTGATGTATTCGCTTGGTACATTAATACCCTCATGTCATAACACTAAAATTACTAAAATGTTAAATATAGTTAAACAAAAACTATAATAAAAATAAAATAAAAGGAAATTTTGTAATATTTATTGTTTATTAATATTTTAATATTAATATTTAATATATTAATATTTATTTAATTTAAATTCATTTGTTAGATTTCATCATACATCCTCAAGAATGTGAAGGGCCTATGAGCCAATGGTATGACAGAGATGACCCTACAGCTACTGGTGATTGGGAGGATCTGAATTCACTAATATCCCTCAACAGCCAAGCTGAACAATGTTAGTATAAAACAACAATATATTAATAATACAATGATATAATAATATATATAAATATATATTAATAATATAATGCTGAACAATGTTAGTATAAAACAACAATATATTAATAATATAATGATATAATAAGAAGATACTGGCTCCGATATATCGCGATATTGGTAAAGGAGATGAAGTTTGGGGTTTGCATTCAATTTCTGCAAATTTCTGTGCTCAGTGGTGCTTATTGGATGTCTTCACGAGAAAGAGCATACAATTTTAATTGAGAAGGTATTTTTTTTATAATTATAGGACCTACTGGTCAGTTTATAAGACAACTCTAAGTCTCCAGAACAATGACGGGACTCCATTATGCGACTATATGGGATTACACTGAATAGACTTATCGCTCATCGGGGATCTTCAAATTGTATAATCTCCAGTTCTAGTGGTCCTACGAAGTTCATTTTAGACTCATTCGAAAGCTCTTTTTTCAGAGAACAAAGTTACTATTTGATTTAAGATAACAGGATTTAACAAGATTTAAGATTAAACAGATTAAACAGAATATTGATTTTGGTTAAATATGCCTTGAAAATTTTTACTGTATCCATGTATCATAAAAGGTAACATGTATTACATCTAATTGATGATGTCTGTCTGTCTGATATACCGTCCTACCTTCAGTACTTACCTAGGCCTATTTTTGTACTTTTTTATTGTAACATGTATGTAAATATAAGTAACTGTATGTAGTCGGTGTGGTTTCTGTCCGTTTTGTTTTGATTATATCCTGAAGATGGCCCTAGTGGCAGAAATTAATTGATAATAAAGAACCTGTTTTGTTTTCTCAGTTAGTCACCAGGGCTGTAATAACTCCATAAAGAAAACCCATATTCCCTATAATACCGTCCTACCTGTCTTACTATTTTAAATGTACGTTTTATATACTATTTTGTTGACAATGAATAATAGAAGATAATTAACATTTATTTTTCCACTGCTAGAAACACAATGCAAAAACATAAATGCCCCCAAATCCTCGACATAAACATACATAATCCTTAACAGCATGGATTTTGTTCTCAGACAAACAATCAAACTAATGTAGTGTGTGAGAGAATCATTTTTGATGACAACAGCTCCCCAAATACCTCGTTCTTAGTGGTACTATCTAACTTTCACCAGTAGTGCTATCTATCCATCCACCTTAATATTCATTTTGATTATATCTCAATAATATATTGGATAGAACTCCTTAAAATATACAATAATAACATACTTCGAATATATTGCAGGTTGTCTATTGGTGACATTTCCTGGCTTCCAATCAGGAGGTCCTGGATTGACCTGTAGACTGGTTGATCTTTGGCTTAATGAGCCCAGAAGATTCTCCCATTCATTATATTGAATGATAGATAATGTTTCAAAAAACTTACTTAAAACTTAGTATGTTTATATAAAGCTGTTGGGTGGTGTACGTTCCCTAGATGATGGGCACGTTGTAACTGAGGATGTAATAATAAAACCAAAGGAACTATTAACAATTTTGAAATATTTGGTGCCAGGGATCAAATTCATTACAGAAACCAGTAATGAAAGTGTTAATTTTCTGAATGTCAATAAGGATAACAAAAACTTATCGACTTATTCAAATCATTGTATCTACCATTCAACTCAAGCAGATATATACTATTCTAATCACAGTAATATGTTGAAACTCTTAAACTATATTAATTGCAGACAAGACAATTTAACTATATAATTATTCTGGATAATGTCCATCTTACAGGGTTTATGCAACACAATTGTTTGGAACCAATATCTGCTGAAGGAAGGACAATACTAACTCATATTGACCCCTGGGCAACTGGAGATAACTTATCTATGTATTCAGCTGATGGTCTAGTTTGTAAAAACGATGATCAGAATGATGGACATCAGTGTCAGGATTATGAGATTCGTTACTGTTGTCCTGGTATGTTGTACGATACTGCTGTCCTGGTATGTTGTACGATACTGCTGTCCTGGTATGTAGTATGATACTGCTGTCCTGGTATGTAGTATATGATACTGCTGTCCTGGTATGTAGTATATGATACTGCTGTCCTGGTATGTAGTATGATACTGCTGTCTTGGTTTGTAGTATTATACTGCTGTCCTGGTATGTAGTATAATACTGCTGTCCTGGTATGTAGATAATCGTTATGTAGATATTTGTTTCCCCTACAGATTCAAGAACTGTTGTTTTAACATTACAGATACGTATATATTTTGATTAATTATTTGGTTAGTTGAAACAGTAAATGGTTAAAGTCAAATTAGAAGTTAAAAAGTTATAAGTTTAGAGTTTGTATGATAAAATCTTCAGAAGTATACGATTTTCCATATGTAGAGAGACATGTATTGAACTGTATCTCTACATGGAAGAAAGTTGGGAAAATTCATGATAATGATGATTATAAATTCACAAATGGCCTGTTGAATGTAGAGTTCATATTATATTATTGGGACTCAGGTCAACCTATAATCTATATCATAGTCTTCCGCAGTATCACTACCTTCTTTGTTTTCACTTTCTTCATAACTAAATTGTCAAATTCAATTGAATTTATATTTTATAATTCTGTTGACAGGGCATATGGAGTGTGGCATACTGGAACATACTATCATTCATAATGTCCCAACCATGCTCCAATGTTTTCGGAGGGGTGTCAGGCTGATAACAGTGAAACTAAATATATGCTCGGAATGCAACGCACAGCAATCTTAGGCGAAATTAATCCTCATCTGGTGTAAACGCTTTATGTTTTTATAAAGAAAAATATATACCAAATCTATACCATGATGATAGATGAGGCTCAAAACCACTACTCATCATGAATAATTAACATTTCAGTTCAGTATACGTATGCCTCAAAATGCATTGTTCCATTAAATAAACTACTGAATCATGATTCAGTAATCTGCCTTAGATCAGGTGATATATAAACTAAAGTGTCGGTTTTTGTAAGACATTTTTTCAAAAATAAAAGTATAAAATTTTAATAATATGTATGAATGAAATATTTGAATAATTGTGTGGAAGTACAGTTCAAGTAATTATTAATTTCTATTTCATATATTTTGTTTTGGAACACTATTTACAGAAACATCCCATGATGAATGCATTGGACCTATGAGCCAATGGTATGATAGAGATGATCCCACAGCAACTGGTGATTGGGAGGATCTTAATTCGTTATTAACAACAAATATTCCAGCCAAACAATGTGAGTATATAAATTTGAGAATATTGTTGGTGAATTCCGATAACTGGTCAGAAATACATACACCTTTGCCTGCTGTTTTAAAATCACCATATCTATTTACTTCACGCTTATTATCTACTACTTTGAAAGATTATAGTATGAAAAGCGAGGATTGTAATTGAGTAAGGAACTGTATGTAACGTCATCATTTAACATTATTCAGTATATGCAGTGTATGCCTGTACATTGTTGTATGTACAGTCAATATCTAGCTAGTCCGTTTTAAATTATTATACTACTAAACTCGGACAGTGGAAATGAGATCCTTCCAGGCTTCCCGATTCTCCATAGTTGTCACAATTTCGATTCTCCCAAGTTCAGTATCCCTTTCAAGTTGATCTATATATATTATGGCTGGTCATCCATGACTACGCTTTCCATGAGTTGGTTGCCAGAAAAGTAGATATGGTATGACCTCGTCTTTACTTCGCCAGCAGTGCCCACTGAATCTTAATCTGCTTTCACGGAGGGTGGTTGATACAGGTGGTATTGTACCATAAAGCTCGGCGTTTGTCATGTGTGGTCTCCAGCTGATGTTTCGGGCTGCCCTTAGTAATCTTGTGTAGCAACCATCAATTCGTTGTTCAAGTGATTTAGTCAGTGTCGAGGTCTCACCCCCGTATAAAATACACTTTCCACTGTGGCTCGAAAGAACTTAGTCTTCAGGTGCCTGGAGAGATCTGATATCCAGATGGTATCCATTTTTGATAGAGCTACCCAAGCCTTTGCTTTCCTAACTTCTATGTCCTATTTGCTACTCTCTATCCATGATCAAAGGTATTGGAAGTCGTTGACCTTCCTTAGTTGATTATTATCAATGGTTGTCAAGTTTCCATCAACATTAAAGGTCATGAATTCGGTCTTGGTAGCATTTATATGCAATCCAACCTCCATAGCAGCCCTCTCCACTTTATTTAGTAGAAGCTGTGCATCTGCTAGCGTGTTAGAGAGCAGGGCGATGTCATCTGCAAAGTCGGTGTCTGTGACTGTAGTTGCCGGATATCTACTACTTCTGCGTTCTTGAAGTGTGAATCCCAGATCTTCACCCTTTATGGCCGTCCTCATGCTTCAGGACATTGATTTCGCCATGAGGACCAGCCAGTGCATAATCTTGTACTTTGGCAGCCTCATGGAGTGAATAAGCATGGTGGACAGCCCATGACTTTCTTGAGACGTATCTTAAAGGACACTGGCCTTGAAGATGCGGATGGGTGTCATGGGTGATAGGGAGTTGTGGCGGTGCAATTTTGTCGATAAGCCAGCACAGCATTCTTAAAAATGCAACTGCAATGCAGCATGCCGATCCTAGTAGTAGGCCGTCCTAATTGCCTAATCCAGCACAATTACAAATAGTAATGGTGCTAGTGTCACCTTGCAGTACGCCAGCCAGGAGTGAGAAAAACTCAGTTTCACCATCTGGTGAGAGTACCTGCGCTTCTGTGTCACAATATAACAATCCAAAGCCAGCAACAATTTACTTCTGGAAATCCATAAGCTATTAGGTTTTCAAGCATTTTACCTCTATAGATGGAGTCGAATGCCTTCTTGAAGTCCACAAAAGTCATGACTGTGGGGAGATTCTTTGACTTAATTTCTTCAATCAGTCTCTGTAGTGCAAGTATCTGAGCTGTTGTTGATCTATTTGGTCGAAATCCGTTTTGGCTCTTACGCAGTAGTTTCTCTATGTGAGGCCTAATCTTATAGAATCATTTTATTGTATATTTTGGCAGCTACCACAAGCAGACAGATCCCATGGTAGTTTGTTGGTATACCGAGGTATACTGGGGAGAGGTTTTAGTTGACCTTTAGTCCAAATTGGTGGTGGCTTTTCCCCTTTTAACATCCGGTTGCAAACATTCAATAATGGTCTGTTTAGCACTCCTATTTTCCATACCTCCGCTGGGATTTCATCTAATCTACTCGCTTTATTATTGGACATGCTTTTAATGCTTCTTTGGAGTTCGGCAGGTGTGAAGTCCCCTGTTTCTGGTAGTGTATTGTCATATATTTTCCTTGTAGGGCTGACCTCGATGTTTGGTGGCTGCCCAAGCAAGTTGCTGAAGTTTAATTATTATGGTGTAACTTTTCACCCTCCCATCTGCCAGTAATATATTAAAATAAATATGTGGCGTGACACCTAGAAAAGGGGTTAACTGGTCATCTGGAAGATTTTGAGTTATTCATAAAAGTGAATAGAAAATTTATTTACCTTTATAATGCGCTATAATACTTGCCTTGAACGTTATTTTAAGTATTCGAAAAATGAAATTGAAGTATTCATGTCCATCAAAAATCCATTTCCGAGACCCCATTTCCAGAGGTGAAAGTGAAATCACGCTAATTATAAATAACTAACTAACTAACTATAAATGAAGTAGTTTAATTTATTTTCTGATGTCAATTCTATGTGTAGTTGGGTGTTTTGGGGTTCTAATTCCACTGGAAATTAAAAAAATTTTGTCTGATCAAGATAATTTTTATGTTTTTGGCCAAATTTTGGAACGAAAAGTGCAAGTAGGTTCCACCTTGGTGTAGTGGTTGCATTGAATTCACATCTCCCGTAGGTCGTGGGTTCGATCCTCACACGGGCCAGGGCAGTTTTCGTTTCGGCACGAATGCTTTAAAGGGACCAGCCAGGGCGCATCTCTGCCTTGCATCCTTAAGTGGTAGCTAAATGAGTACTGGAGTTTCCTCTGGGGAGTAAAGTTCTGGGGGGACCGCACTGGAAATAAGTCGTCAGACTTTGTGCGTAATCCCTGGCCTAGCGGCCGAAGAAAATTTACTTTACTTTTACTTTTAAGTAGTCCAAAAAATTGCAACATTGCCAGATCGTTTATCCGATTGAAATTTCACTCCAATGGGGTTTTTTGGGGTGCTGATCACGATGGGAACAAAATAAAATTGATTGGAACAATCCAAATTGCATTTTTGAACCTTCGATTTTTGAAAAGTGCAAGTAAGTGGGTCTTTTCATTTTTGCGCCCATTTGGACAATCTAACCAAATTATGAATGTTACCAATGGAATCAGCGCATGCGAAAACCTTAGTAGGGTCGAAGATATGGCTAATATATCGACTTTGAAAATGGCGAAAATTTCGAGCTACCTGCACATTTGGTCCCCTTTTGGGGACCAAAAAAAATATATAAAAATTTTCATAAAAATTATATATTTCATGATGGAAATTCATTGGGAAGTGTTAATAATGATATCAGCACTCTAAAAATCCAAAAATCAGCTTCTATAAGGTCACTGAACGAAGGTGATCCTAAAAGTTGGTATTTTCCAGTCCAAAAGTACCAACATGGGTGACAGGATATCCTTATAACTCGAAAACCGCTGGTGTTAGCGAAATTGTATTTTCGGATTCTGAAAGAGGATACAATTTTAGTCTAAGAGGGGCAACAAATTCGGCACCTTCACTCAAGCTTAGCTTCAGTTAAACTTCTAAATCTTTAACTGCGTTTTTCTCGAATTGTGATTTTGACCAGTTAACCCCTTTTCTAGGTGTCACGCCCTCACGCCACATATTATAAGATCATCATATAAATTAATTTATTATTCATTAATGTGGTACTGCTCATCCCCATTCCCCGACGTCCAATCTAGCGCTACTTTAACCTCAAAGTTCAAAAACTCAAACTCAACACATCTGTACTGAAAAATCAAAATTTATCTCGACTTGGTTTCCTTCAGGCAGTCACTTCATCTATAATAATTTTATTATTTTACAGGGCTTATGCAACACAATTGTTTGGAACCAATATCTGCTGAAGGGAGGACAATACTAACTCATATTGACCCCTGGGCAACTGGAGACACTCTATCTATGTATTCAGCTGATGGTCTAGTTTGTAAAAACGATGATCAGAGTGATGGGCATCAATGTCAGGATTATGAGATACGATACTGCTGCCCTGGTATGTAGTCAATACTGCTGTCCTGGTATGTTGTATGATACTGCTGTCCTGGTATGTAGTACGATACTGTTGTCCTGGTATGTAGTACGATACTGCTGTCCTGGTATGTAGTACGATACTGCAGTCCTGGTATATATTATGATACTGCTGTCCTGGTATGTAGGGTATGATACTGCTGTCCTGGTATGTAGCATGATACTGCTGCCCTGGTATGTAGTCAATACTGCTGTCCTGGTATGTTGTATGATACTGCTGTCCTGGTATGTAGTACGATAATGCTGTCCTGGTATGTAGTACGATACTGCTGTCCTGGTATGTTGTATGATACTGCTGTCCTGGTATGTAGTACAATACTGCTGTCCTGGTATGTAGTACGATACTGCTGTCCTGGTATGTAGTACGATACTGCTGTCCTGGTATGTAGTACGATACTGCTGTCCTGGTATGTTGTATGATACTGCTGTCCTGGTATGTAGTACGATACTGCTGTCCTGGTATGTAGTACGATACTGCTGTCCTGGTATGTTGTATGATACTGCTGTCCTGGTATGTAGGGTATGATACTGCTGTCCTGGTATGTAGTATGATACTGCTGCCCTGGTATGTAGTCAATACTGCTGTCCTGGTATGTTGTATGATACTGCTGTCCTGGTATGTAGTATGATACTGCTGTCCTTGTATGTAGTATGATACTGCTGTCCTGGTATGTAGTACAATACTGTTGTCCTGGTATGTAGTATATTGCTGTCCTGGAATGTTGGAATATAGTATGATATTGCTGTCCTGGTATGTTGTACGACACTGCTGTCCTGGTATGTAGTACAATACTGCTGTCCTGGTATGTAGGGTATGATACTGCTGTCCTGGTATGTATTACGATACTGCTGTCCTGGTATGTTGTATGATACTGCTGTCCTGGTATGTAGTATGATACTGCTGTCCTTGTATGTAGTATGATACTGCTGTCCTGGAATGTAGTACAATACTGCTGTCCTGGTATGTAGTATATTGCTGTCCTGGAATGTTGGAATATAGTATGATATTGCTGTCCTGGTATGTAGTACGATACTGTTGTCCTGGTATGTACTATGTAGTATGATACTGCTGTGTTTGTATATAGTACAATAACTGCTGTCCTGGAAAGTAGTACAATACTGCTGTCCTGGTATGTAGTATGATACTGCGGTCCTGTTATGTATTACGATACTGCTGTACTGGAATGTGTACAGAGGAGCGCCAGTTGCTATCCCTGCTAATCCGTTATAGGGGTATTTGCATCCCAATGCCCACCTCTGACTTGTCATATCAGTTCACTAATTCGCTCCAGGTCTGTGAGCCATCAGCGCCACTCCAGGAAACAATGACACATGTCAGGGAAAACCAAATGAGTTGGTGGACAGGTTGAAAGTAGAGGTGCTGCTCCACTCTGTGGAAAAGAGAGAAGATATGGTGGGAGAGCTATCTCTTACCCAGCTGTGGCTTCACGGACTGAAGACTGAGAAAGGTGCCTCTATGTGCCTCAACACCAAGCTCTACCTCCAGGACATCCACATCCACATGGCACATGTGAGTTCAGGGATCCCAATGTCTGTACCATCTCAGTGGGAACGATTTTCTCTTACACATGATATGTTGTGCCCCACTGGAGGATTACCTTCCATCAGGTACAACAAGATCTAGGATTTCTAATGATATCACTGATGAATTGATGGAGGTATGACACAATATTGTGGTGGAGCAAGTTCTCTAACCACTAAAGGGTGAGCAGTTAAATCATCACAGCACATCCACAGACCAGCTGGCGAGATTAGAGGTCTCAGTGAGCGATTTCTGGGGCAATCAGTTCCAGAATATGTTCCTGGAGTCTCATTTTTCAATCCACTGACAGACACTAATGCCACCATGGCCCTAGCTGTCCTGGTATGTAGTACGATACTGTTGTCCTGGTATGTAGTACGATACTGCTGTCCTGGTATGTATTACGATACTGCTGTCCTGGTATGTAGTACGATACTGCTGTCCTGGTATGTAGTACGATACTGCTGTCCTGGTATGTAGGGTATGATACTGCTGTCCTGGTATGTAGTATGATACTGCTGCTCTGGTATGTAGTCAATACTGCTGTCCTGGTATGTTGTATGATACTGCTGTCCTGGTATGTAGTATGATACTGCTGTCCTTGTATGTAGTACAATACTGTTGTCCTGGTATGTAGTATATTGCTGTCCTGGAATGTTGGAATATAGTATGATATTGCTGTCCTGGTATGTTGTACGACACTGCTGTCCTGGTATGTAGTACAATACTGCTGTCCTGGTATGTAGTGTATGATACTGATGTCCTGGTATGTATTATGATACTGCTGTCCTGGTATGTTGTATGATACTGCTGTCCTGGTATGTAGTATGACACTGCTGTCCTTGTATGTAGTATGATACTGCTGTCCTGGAATGTAGTACAATACTGCTGTCCTGGTATGTAGTATATTGCTGTCCTGGAATGTTGGAATATAGTATGATATTGCTGTCCTGGTATGTAGTACGATACTGTTGTCCTGGTATGTACTATGTAGTATGATACTGCTGTGTTTGTATATAGTACAATACTGCTGTCCTGGAAAGTAGTACAATACTGCTGTCCTGGTATGTAGTATGATACTGCAGTCCTGTTATGTATTACGATACTGCTGTACTGGAATGTGTACAGAGGAGCGCCAGTTGCTATCCCTGCTAATCCGTTATAGGGGTATTTGCATCCCAATGCCCACCTCTGACTTGTCATATCAGTTCACTAATTCGCTCCAGGTCTGTGAGCCATCAACGCCACTCCAGGAAACAATGACACATGTCAGGGAAAACCAAATGAGTTGGTGGACAGGTTGAAGGTAGAGGTGCTGCTCCACTCTGTGGAAAAGAGAGAAGAGATGGTGGGAGAGCTATCTCTTACCCAGCTGTGGCTTCACCGACTGAAGACTGAGAAAGGTGCCTCTATGTGCCTCAACACCAAGCTCTACCTCCAGGACATCCACATCCACATGGTACATGTGAGTTCAGGGATCCCAATGTCTGTACCATCTCAGTGGGAACGATTTTATCTTACACATGATATGTTGTGCCCCACTGGAGGATTACCTTCCATCAGGTACAACAAGATCTAGGATTTCTAATGATATCACTGATGAATTGATGGAGGTATGACACAATATGGTGGTGGAGCAAGTTCTCTAACCACTAAAGGGTGAGCAGTTAAATCATCACAGCACATCCACAGACCAGCTGGCGAGATTAGAGGTCTCAGTGAGCGATTTCTGGGGCAATCAGTTCCAGAATATGTTCCTGGAGTCTCATTTTTCAATCCACTGACAGACACTAATGCCACCATGTCCCTAGCTGTCCTGGTATGTAGTACGATACTGCTGTCCTGGTATGTAGTACGATACTGCTGTCCTGGTATGTATTACGATACTGCTGTCCTGGTATGTAGTACGATACTGCTGTCCTGGTATGTAGTACGATACTGCTGTCCTGGTATATATCATGCTACTGCTGTCCTGTTATGTTGTACGATACTGTTGTCCTGGTATGTTGCACGATACTGCTGTCCTGGTATGTAGTATGATTCTGCTGTCCTGGTATGTAGTACGATACTGCTGTCCTGGTATGTAGTACAATACTGCTGTCCTGGTAAGTATTATGATACTGCTGTCCTGGTATGTAGTACGATACTGCTGTCCAGGTATGTAGTACAATACTGCTGTCCTGGTATGTAGTACGATACTGCTGTCCTGGTATGTAGTACGATACTGCTGTCCAGGTATGTAGTACAATACTGCTGTCCTGGTATGTAGTATGATACTGCTGTCCTGGTATGTAGTACGATACTGCTGTCCTGGTATGTAGTATGTTAATGCTGTCCTGGTATGTAGTATGATATTGCTGTCCTGGTATGAAGTACAACCCTGGTGTATAGTATGTTACTGCTGTCCTGGCATGTAGTATGATACTGCTCTCCTGGTGTGCAGAATGCTTCAGCAGAACGATCTCAATTAAAAATATATTTACACTGAAAAAAGACATACAAAGACATAATCTAAAGACATATAATCGATTGATTTACAAAGATTACTTGCAACAACGATTCAAAGCAAGTCTGATGATCACCAATAAAAACAACATAGGATGGGATACAAAGCTGAAAAAGTATACTGATTGTTGTGGTTAAAGAAAATGAAGATATAATGTCAACACCATAACATATGATATTAACTGCTCACCATATATATTTTATTATGATTTATCTATTAGATTTTTCTATTTAGGCCAGTAGCTTTTTGATATATTGTTTCTTTAAATTGTTCTGTTAAATATTTACAGAAGAGATACAAGATGAGTGTGTTGGTCCAATGAGTCAGTGGTATGATAGAGATGATCCTACAGCTACTGGTGACTGGGAAAATCTTAATTCATTAATAACTACGAATGCACAAGCTGAACAATGTTAGTAAAACATGTAAAAATGTTGTTAAAAAATTTATTTAAAATAATTCAGTACTATATTATGATCTAATATTTACACCAATTATCATTATTTCCATATATCATTCAACTTTTAAGCCCATCACCAAAACTGTCTATAAAAACTAAAAAGGCAAAAAAAGAGCTGTAATTTTGAATTAATATGATTTCATTTGGTTTGCCAATTTATGCAGTAATGTACTGGACCGGTGTGATTTACGTAAGTATGATCTGATCAGACCTTGTTGCAAGAACCTTGAAAAAAAACCAGAAAAACCACAAACAGCATTCGGGAGTGAACATAAGCTAATTACTGTAGAATAGGGCTTGCCCCATGAGTGCTGTAGCTCCCTCAGAACAGAACATAGATGGATGTTATATTTCTAAAAATGGAGTATATACTATATATATGTTTGTTTATTGCCAAAACGTAGTTCATGTACAGAGGGGGAGAGACATATGACTGCGCCAGTCCATTTAATTCTTGTCCAGAATTATAAACATAGATCGCAGAGACATTCCATTCTGCACTGTACCTATCAATAACATAGATGAGCTCAGCTTAGGTCCAACTGCGGTTTTCTTCAATAGACAAGATGACAAATCAAGCATACCCCTTGGTTTACGAGATGCCAACAATATGGCACCACTTTCTATGCAATACTTTCAATGCATGTAGAGTATAAGCGATATATATATATCCACCAAGCAATCCACCATTTACATGCTGTAATGCAGTGTGCATTAAGAACTCTGCTGCTCAACAAAATTGCGCTACCACGATTTTCTATCCCACATGACGAGATTATCCATATCTTCAAGGCCAGTGTCCTTGAAGAGGTGTCTTTGACATTGACATTATGAAAGCCATTGACAGTCCACTTTGCAAACATTATTCATCAACTGCTTATTCTCACCTGCTGGATGTCGCATGTATTTAACAACTTCTCAGACTTTGAGCACTTTGTAGGATAATGAAATGAAACTAATTAAGCTGGTGTTTGTTGTTATTGTTGATAGCAAGCTGGACCAGAACCCCAGATACTTAAATGTTATACATCACTTCAAGTAGAATAATATAGACACAATGTTTATGGTAGCACACGCCCCTGGTCTTGGCCTATGTTGAGCTCACTCACCAGAGTAACATTGTTAAAAATGTTAAATTTGGCTTTCACTATGATAATATAGGCAAAACAGAAGACAGAACTTTGATTTTGCTGGGAATAACTTTTGCTGGGAGTTGCATCCCAGGTTCGAACAACAAAAATAATTAATATTATTATTATTATGTGGCAAATGTCCGCATCCGCATCCGTGGATATCCACATGATTTTTGGCATCCGCATTCGCATCCGCATCCCTGGCAGGTAGTTGTGACATACGGATGTTACATGCATTATTTAAGCATATCCAACAATAACCACTCAATTATAAAAATTTAAATTTAAATAATTTAAAAATTTAAATAAATATTAAATAAATATAATAAATATTAAATAAATAAAATAAATATTTAAATTTAAAAATTTAAATAATGCCGATCTTAAACTTTTTTGCTTTTATCTTAAATTGTCGATATATAAAATAATCAAAACTATTTCTTTCTTGGCCTAAAAACTATTTCTTACTATAACAACTTGGACAGAAGTTTATCTTACTGCCTTTATCTCGCTAAAGTTGGTTTATTGATTAAATCGAAACGTTCGAACTATAACTATATGGCTTTTTTCCAGTTTGCACTCATTATACTATTCCTTATTAGACTGAGATACCCCGCTGGGACTTCAACTATTTCTAGAAGTAAATGCATTAGGTCCTGATGAATTAAGGATAAGCACTGGTAGCAATAACTTTGTTTGTTATATTATTGTTAAATTATTGGGAATGGATATTAATACAACATTAGAATTTTAAAATGGATCCCAATTAAAGTCACACCAAAATTGAAAAAAAATTATTTTACACCAATTGAAATAATGTTACCCCAAAAAAAATATTCAACACCAAATAATAAAGAAGAAAATAAAATCACCCCAAATAAAATATTCAAACACCAAAATAAATTTTTCAACACCTAAAACAATTATTCAACTCCAAAATAATTAAATGCACCTCAAAACTAATTATTCACACCAAAATAAATGACAAAACCCCTAAAATAAATACAAATTTTCCCAAAATAAATACATAATCCATAATCCCCCACAATAAATACTAACCCCCAAAATAAATACATAATCCCTCAAAATAAATGCTTATTCCCCCAAAATAAATACATATTTTACCCAAAATAAATACATAATCCCCCAAAATCTTCTTTACACCAATTTCTATCTGTATTAAGTTAATGAACAAATTCATTTTATTTTATTTATAAAGTATTAATTAAAATATTTATTATTTAGCTGAGCGTTTTAAACTCTACATATTGTTTCTTCATTATGGGTAATTGAGTACAACGCCATCAGTACATTAGTTCGAATAATTCCCCCAAAATAATCAAATATTCTACCAAAATGAACAGACTCTTTGTTACAGACTCTCAGTTACAGAAACATTTTGTTTGATTTATGGAAATAAATAATGAATGAATATGGATAAATAAATTTTCTATAAAATATTTGGTGCTGGAAGAATTGTTTTTGGTTGACTAATTTCTGGTAACTATTTTAGGGAAATTGAATAATTGTTTTTAGGGTTTGAATAATTATTTTGGGGGAATGAATAATTGTTTTTGAGGGATGAATGATTGTTTTTTTTTGGGGTGGGGGGGGGGGGGGGGGGGGGGAGAAGATCCGAAGTAATCTAATAGAATGCCCAAATGAGATGATTTCACACCAAAAAAAATATTTAGCACCAAATATCTTTTTTGTTGCACTAATGTGCATCCCTCAATTTTGAATATCTATATCACCAAAAACAATTATTCACCCCCCAAAAACAATTATTCATCCCCCAAAATCAATTATTCATTCCCCAACCAAAAACAATTATTCATCCCCCAAAATCAATTATTCATTCCCTAAAAACAATTATTCATCCCCCAAAAACAATTATCCCCCCCCCCCCCCCCCCCCACGGATCCGTGGATGTAAAAAATATGACATTTGCAACATCCCTAATAATTTTTACATTTTATAAACTACTTTATATAGTTTTGCTTTATCAAGGACTACTTTTTGACAATAATTGTGCTACAATAATTTTTTAGGGTTTAAGGAACATAATTGCTTGGAACCCACTGCTTCAGAAGGGAGGACAATACTAACACATATTGACCCCTGGGCAACTGGAGACACTCTATCAATGTATTCAGCTGATGGTTTAGTTTGTAAAAACGATGATCAGAGTGATGGTCATCAGTGTCAGGATTATGAGATTCGTTACTGCTGTCCTGGTATGTATTACGATACTGCTGTCCTGGTATGTCGTATGATACTGCTGTCCTGGTATGTATTACGATACTGCTGTCCTGGTATGTATTACGATACTGTTGTCCTGGTATGTAGTGTAAATAACCGGTCATGCAGCGAGCAGATTGCTGAAATTAGCGTGGGCCGATCTTTTCCCTATTTATGGCACCATTTTTCATAATATTTCCTTAGAAACATATTTTATGCTACTTTTGTTAGGTGGATATGATGACTAGGGTTCATAGAAATGTAATAAAATGACTTTCTGGAATTTTTATCTTGTAGTTGCCAAGATCAATGTACATCATCAATGTGCAATTATCAAACTTTGCGCACCTGTATTTCAAGGCGACAATGGATTCTTTCCTTGAGATTTGGTAGGTAAGGAAATAAAAGACTATGAAAATATTTTACATTTGAATTTGTTTACATTCCCGTTGGCATGGACATAAGTATAATGAAAAATTTGAAAAATTGTCTACCAATTCTATAAAACACAATTTTTATTCGGTTTGTCAGTCTAAATAATAAGTTAAAATTGCCTACATTTTATTTTATAATTCGTCAATTATGAATCATATTTGTAAAATTCAATATTTGCCAATAAACTAAACTGTCCAACAGCCACCAGGCATGTTTGTTGAAAATTATATACGTCGTAAATGGTAACCCAATTTCTATCTGGTGGTCATATTCGGAAATTATCGTAATTTCCGTCACCATGGAAACGGGATTGAAAAAAAAATTTAAATTTAAAATATTTTGATAGACTTTTATTCCCTTTACTCATATACCAAATCTCAAGAACAGAAGCCCTTGTCGTCTTGAATTACAGGCGCTCGAAATTTGAACTTTGCACCCGGTTACCTTGGCAACTACAAGATAAAAATTCCAAAAAGACATTTTATTACATTGCTGAATCCCGGCCATAAGCCAGGATAAGCATAAGGAAGTAAGCCTAAGAAAGTGCCATAAATAGGGAAAGATCGGCACATGCTAATTTCAGCAATCTGCTCGCTGCCTGCTGTCCTGGTATGTTGTACGATACTGCTGTCCTGGTATGTAGTACGATACTGCTGTCCTGGTATGTTGTACAATACTGCTGTCCTGGTATGTTGTACGATACTGCTGTCCTGGTATGTAGTACGATACTGCTGTCCTGGTATGTCGTACGATACTGCTGTCCTGGTATGTAGTATGATACTGCTGTCTTGGTATGTCGTACGATACTGCTGTCCTGGTATGTAGTACGATACCGCTGTCCTTGTATGTAGTATGATACTGCTGTCCTGGTATGTTGTACGATACTGCTGTCCTGGTATGTAGTACGATACTGCTGTCCTGGTATGTTGTACGATACTGCTGTCCTGGTATGTAGTACGATACTGCTGTCCTTGTATGTAGTACGATACTGCTGTCCTGGTATGTAGTACAATACTGCTGTCCTGGTATGTAGTACGGTACTGCTGTCCTGGTATGTAGTACGATACTGCTGTCCTGGTAAGTATTATGATACTGTTGTCCTGGTATGTATTGCGGTACTGTTGTCCTGGTATGTAGTACGATACTGCTGTCCTGGTAGGCCCCTATGTAGTATGATACTGCTGTCCTGGTATGTAGTACGATACTGTTGTCCTGGTATGTAGTACAAAACTGCTGTCCTGGTATGTAGTATGATACTGCTGTCCTGGTAGGCCCCTATGTAGTATGATACTGCTGTCCTGGTATGTAGTACGATACTGTTGTCCTGGTATATATTATGATACTGCTGTCCTGGTATGTAGTACGATACTGCTGTCCTGGTATATATTATGATACTGCTGTCCTGGTATGTAGTACGATACTGCTGTCCTGGTATGTAGTACGATACTGCTGTCCTGGTATGTAGTATGATACTGCTGTCCTGGTAGGCCCCTATGTAGTACGATACTGCTGTCCTGGTATGTAGTACAATAAATACTGCTGTCCTGGAATGTTTTTATACTGTGACAAACATTTATAATGAAAGCTATTGTGTATTAAATAAACAAGTTATTACAATTATTCTGTTATCAGTAGAATAAAGTAATCATTTCCTGATTAAACATTTTGACACTACCAGACAACTTCATTTTCACTGTGATAGTAATGCAATATGGTATTAAGTATTTACATACTTGCATGTATTAGTAGCACTCTGCAATATGCTGATCGGTCTACTGTGGGCCGTGGACCACCTCGTAGAGTCTCTCGCTGTTGGTGAGAGAGGGGTCCACGGTCCCCATGATGGAGGCCGCATTGCCGACCAGGATGTTGATGGCAAGCCTATGTAGGAGGAAGCAGTGAGATTGGGGCTCCTGGGTGGCAGATATATAATAATAAAATTCTATATTTTTTTTATTAATAAATAATAATAACATATATTTATATCGCGCCTATACACATATGGAAAATCATATAGCAACTCACTGTCAATGCTATAGATTAATAATAGAGCAACACTTCACCAACTGCATATATTTAAAAACAAAAATTGTAATCTGTACTTAATATCTCCCTAGATCAATCCCATGTAACACTGCACTATTGTACTACTTTTCTGTAGAAATCAATCAGCAATGTCCTGGACTAATGAGTCACTGGTATGATAGAGATAATCCATCAGGAACTGGTGACTGGGAGGATCTAAATTCACTAATGTCATCAAATGCACAAGCTGAACAATGTTAGTAGCTTTTATAATTAATTTTAAATAATATCATATTCATGTTGTTAATGAAACAGACCATTATTGTGGTGCATGTTATTTGTATAAGTATTCCAGCATATTCTGACAATTTCATTTACAGTGCAGTCCCTCCATAACTATACTCACCAGAGGAAACTCCAGTAATCATTTAGCTACCATTTAAGGCAAGGCTGAGTTGCGCCCTGTCTAGTCCATAATGCATTCATGCCATAACGAAAGCTGCCCTGCCCTCTCCCCCTCCCCATGTTGGGATCGAACCCACAACCTCCAATACCAAACTTACTTGTATGTACCATATAGAAATACTACACATTATGTTAGGCCTAATGCTTGATTTGCTCTAATACAAACATTGCATATTAATCTATACATCATTTATGTGATGCCTGCTTTAGTCAATATGCACTGACAAAGGTACTAGTAGCATGTGTCCCAAATTTTTATTGATTTTTTATGCATTTGTAAATTAATTTTTGGACATCTTTTCAATGAAATATGTTATAAAAACTTGTTTAACTATAACAACTCTATTCTAGAACATATTTTTAGTTTTAGTTGAGCAAACGTTTAACTGTTTTTCAACGGTGCACTACTCATGGCTAACTCTGACCGATTCTAACCACCATTTCAATGCCAGATATTCAAAAGATTTAAATATAATTTAAATTGCTGAAAAAATTAAGAACGGGGAAAGTGCAATAGAGTTTGGACAATCTTGTGACTTTTGCCCGCAAGATCAAGTGAGTCTCAATGCCAACACGATGGTAGCTCCTACACTGCACAACCTTGGGTTCGTAAAAGATATGGTGTCTTTGGAAGCACGCAAAGCTAATCATGATGAGGAAACAGAATGGAACAACACGACCTTGCTAGAAAATCCCCTTGCAGAGTATCATTGGAGATTACTTCATGAAGAGTCTCCATTTACAGACCTCTTGAAGATGAAGGACAAACTACCCACTGTGAAAAAAATTCAACTAATAAAACTGTTTTTATAGTAATACATTTACCATTATTTGTTTCTGTAAGATGTAACAAAACAATGATTAAATGAATTTTTATATATATTTATACTATTTTATCCTAAATTACCTATGGTTTAAACAAAGACTAGCTACCATTAAAATACCACTAGCTATCATAAAAAACAGAAGCAAACAAAAAAATTGATACAATCAACCATATTATATAAATATAATTGTAAATTGGTCATAAAATACAACATAAAAAATCAATAAAAATTGACAATAAAAATACACATGCTACTAGTACCCTGACAAACTGTGGCACTTGTGTAAAATCAAGAAGTTGAGACAACTGCAGCATTGTCAAATTATTCCCTAATGATGAGATACTTTGGTCAGTTGGTACAGGCATACAAGATAGCATCTGCATTAATTAATGCATATAGAACAACACTACCTTTGATTAGCCCAGACCCCACACCAACAATCTACAGGTCCACAAGCTACAGATCTTCTCGGACTTCACCTATTAATTGAAGAAGGCCCAACTTCAGAAGGCCATCAGCTCTCGAATGCCAACTGGTGTTGACTCAGGGCATGTCATGCCCTGCTCAGGGCTCATCCACATACATCACAATTCACTTGCAGATATGCCAGAGAACTCCTCTTGGCTTGGGTTAGTATTGTCTAGCGCTGATTGATGGCTTTAAGCCAGCCTCCCTTCTTGTAGTGAGACAACTGATCTGCACAAACTGTCTGCCTCTACTTTGCCAGAATTCCCATACCACTACCTACTGGTACTTATTATATTTAAGTAATCTATATTTTTGTTATATCTATGTTGTTCCCTTACACTTCTGTGGAAATTATACAATACATATACAATACAATACATACAAGGCCTCTTCTGCCAACCGAAGTTCTTTCTTCAAACATTTTACTATTTATTTCAGATTGATATGTGACTCTGTTAATTGGAATTTTATTTCGTATGTCTTTATTTACTGTTACAATATCAACTTAATCATTCTGTAACTTACCCCACATAAAAAATAATAATAAATATTAACAGGGTTTTTTGAACACCACTGCTTGGAGCCAACATCTTCCGAAGGAAGGACAGTTAACACTCATATTGACCCCTGGACAACTGGAGACACTCTATCAATGTATTCAGCTGATGGTCTAGTTTGTAAAAACAATGATCAGAGTGATGGACATCAGTGTAGCGATTACGAGATACGTTACTGTTGTCCAGGTAGGTACTATAAACAACACAGTACAATAATAATTTCCTACGTTCTAATTATTAAATGCTGAATATTAGTATCATTAAACAGATGTGAGTCTTAGCTTAGATCATTATAGTTGTTGTCTCTTAGATCATTATAGTTTTTGTCTATTGAACAAAGACACGATTGATTTCTAACATTCATATATATAGTGAAAAGTACCAGTATATCCCAGGTAGAAATGATCATAACTATATACTTAGACCATTAAAAAAGGGTGTAGGGGATTAGTATCTTTCGAAAACTCTTAACAAAATTTCAGCTCTATAACTGACTGGATGGATATTAACAATAATGATCACTGTATTAGTCATAGGCCCGGTTGTTCAAACTAAATGTACATTTAACTTTAAATGTACATTTAAATATCTTAAATGCACATTTAGTTAAATGGACATTTCAACCAATCAAAATCGGGTTATTGAAATGATTTTAAATGTACATTTAACTAAATGTACATTTAAGATATTTAAATGTACATTTAAGGGAAAACTCTGTAAAGTGAAAGTAAATTTCCGTGTTTCCTATTCTGTACTGGGTTGTAGGTACCGGTACCAATTCGTAGCCTACCGTGTCCGCTGGCCATAGTTCAGCGACAATGTATATTATTTACTTTGTATATATTTGGTATATTAACAGTACTGTACCTGTATAAATTAATATAATAATGTTTCTCTCCACAATGGCTTCCTCTTGTCGTCATGTCTGCGTGCTAGCAGAACAACGAAATTTGCCTTGCCGCGGAATGAGTGGTCCTCTCTGTTGCAACAGCCAAGTGTGAGATCCAGCTTCACACTACAGCTGGGCAACAGGTATGAGGCTCTTGCCTCTGAGGCGTCATAGCCTCGTCATAGTCCCGCATCATAGCAATGTTATGTAGTATCGCGCATGCTACAATAATGCAACATACTTTCTTGGGTCGCATTCTCATTTCACCATGGAGGCAGTGAAACTGACGTTTGAGGATACCAAATGGGTGTTCTACCACATTCCTGGTTTTCTTATGGGCTGTATTATAACGCCTTTCCGCCCTCGCTTCTATCTCTGGCTCTAGGAGTGGGGTGAGTAGCCAACGCTGACAAGGATACCTGCTGTCTCCCAACAGAATTCCGTTACGTTTGCCGGTTGCGAAATCAATTCCAACTTTACTATTCTTTAAAACACGCGAGTCGTGCACACTGCCAGGCCAATCGGTAACAATGTTCAGAAATATGCAATTTGCATCACAGATGGCTTGAAAATTGACACTATAGTAACCTTTGCGGTTGACGTAGTAGACACTCTGGTCCCCAGGCGGTGGTATTATCTTCACATGAGAACAATCGATCGCGCCAACTACGCCAGGGACACCAGCAACTGCAAAGAAGTCCTTAAGTTTCTGCAAATTAGCTTCGCCGGTTGGCAAACATATGAATATATTTAAATGTTTCAGGAGAGCATTCGTTACTCGAAAAATTGTCCTGCTAACACAAGACTGATTCAATATTGGAAATGTGTCACCAACCACATTCTGGAAGGAACCCGATGCGTAAAACCTCAGAGTAACTGCTAGCTGTAACTCAACACTCAAAGCTTCGTTGCGCTTAGTTTGACGTTTTAGATCGTGTAGGCAAATGTTGGCTTTGTAAAACGGTAGCGCTGGAAGAATTCAGTGCTATTATAGTAATTCATTGGATTTATTTTAGTTCTATTTTTTCTAACTTTCTTTCTTGTACTGAGATTAATCAAGAGAGGAACGAATGCCATAATGGTAGTATAATGCAAATAAATAACCATTAAAATTAACTATTAAAAAACAAGTTATCCTTTGTAAATTTATAGCTAAAATGAATTTTCTTTCTAGAAACCATGGAGTTTTCCCTTAACTTATAAAAGTTAAATGTACATTTAACTTTTGAGCAACCGAAATTAAAGTTAAATGGACATTTAGCGATGAAACCTTAAAGTTAAGGGATCCCTTAACTTTAAGGGAGCTTTGAACAATCGGCTCATACACTTCTATAATATCAAAGAATTTACTACTCATGGTTGACTAGGATCTCTGTTTGACCTCAGCATTTAATAATCTCCATTGCTGATAAGTAATTTAACCTTGGTTAAATGACTATTTTGCCATAAGATCAACTTATCAGTGCTTTGATGGTGAATTACTCCAAGCTGAGTGAGAAGTACCACTTTGCAGTATATAGGCCAATATGGCATATAGTTGTTTTTAGCTGAAAACAAGATAAGATACTGACTGATGGTTGACTAGACTGTGTAGAAATATATCATATTATATTATAAGCAGTTGTTAATTGTCGGAGATGAAATAATGTTTATTTCTTTATAAAATAATTAGCTACCTAAATATATTTCGATATTAATTGAATATCATTATCAATAGCTATATTCATATTATATTATTTATTTTATTTATATTTCTTATTATAGTAGTAGGTTAGTAGGTTCTTATAGGTTATTTCTTGTTATTGTAGTAGGCCTACAGCATAACTATAGGTTCCGCAATTCTTTAAAAGTGTAATCTGCTGTACCTGCTTTACCATAATACCGGTACTAGTTTGAATTTTGGAATTGAATTAGTTTGAATACAGGAATACGGAATTACAAGATACGATACAGGGAACTTCTGAACTTATTACAGAACACTACAACCACAATGAAGACGAGGTCGAGCAATAAATCAGGGCCAGGGAAAAAAATCCCAAACTTTTCCACTCTGAAGGAGTGTGAGGAATGTAACGGGTTTTTCGCGAATACTGTTAGTCTCAACGACCATTTTCAGCAATGCCATGGTAATGTAGAAGATGACGGCCAAGGCACGGATAACTACAAAAGTCCCAGTCCCAGTCAGAACATTAATCCAGCGAAACAGCGGAAGGGGGGTCGTAAAAAGAAAGTCGACGAGTTTGAGGATCCAACCCACTGCGAGGTGTGTTCCCGACCACCATCCTCCTTCCACGATCGCTGGGTAGGATGTGCCGGCTGTACACATTGGGTATGTTACCAATGCGCATTTAATGCCTTGCCCTCAAGGCAATTAAATGGTGCCGTAAAATTTTACGATGACGCAACATTACATCATCCCGAGGAGTACACTCCCTGGGTTTATCTATGTCGCGCTTGTCATGGTAGCTTACATAAAAAAGGGACGGTAAAGCCCAACCCACCCACTATGGGGTTGGACAACCAAGTCACTAGTTTGAGTAAACTCGTCGCATCACAAACGGAATTACTCAAATCGGTCTCTGAGGAACTGAAAATGATGAAAAATCCTGCCAATGATAAGGGTGGAAACATGCCTGGAAGCGGAGGATGAGGTCTGAACCCGGGCTCGTCCGCTCCGCTAGCCAAAGTGGTAGAGTCCTCCATTCGGGAAGTATTCCGCGGCGAACAGTTGAAAAAAGAAGCGATAATTGCGAGATTAAAGGACTCAGACGACAACGATTTCGATAAAACCGAGGTAACCAGTCTTTGCACCCATGCGGGTGTAGAACCGACATTGGTTACCGAAGTAACACGTCTAGGACGGAAGAATCCAGACTCGGATAGGTTAGTCAAGGTATCCTTTAAAACGGAACAAGATTCCCGACTATTCCGAACCAACATCGAAAAGGCGAGGAAAGAAGAAGTGTCTTCTATCAACTCTGAGATTCGAGTTCGAGCGAGTCAATCGCTCGAACAGCGGAAGATATATAAAGATCGCTCAAAGATAGTTTTCAACTTAAACAAGGATACGAAGCAAGCACAAGGAACCAACGTTACAGAAAGCTACAGTCTCAGACAAGATGGAACAATTTGGAAGTTCGCTAAACAAACTGATGGCAGATGGAAACAGGAACGGGACTGGCGCCATCGTCCACAGGCACAGGAAAACTAACTGGGGGAGAAGATCAGAATGAGAAACCTCTGATTAATTGCTGTTTTTTTAACGCGCGTTAGTTTTCTCTAAATAACAAACTAGCGGATTTAAATCTGTTTTTAAACAACACGGATTCAGATATAATAGGGATAAACGAAACTTGGACTGACGATAGTCTACCAGACGCAGCGATCTCTGGGGATAAACAATTTCAAGTATTTAGAAATGACCGCCCAAGTAGAGGTGGTGGGGTGGCTATCCTTGTCCGCAATTATATTAAATGTATAAAGGTTCGTTTATCTCAGCTGTATGATGAAGCGGAAATAGTAGCAGTTGACCTTATAGGAAATGATCCATTACGGATCGTTTCTGTTTATCGGTTATCGGTTATTATTAGTTGTATCTAGTGTGTCAGTTGACGAACCGTTTTCTACGAGTGACCATGATTCGGTGTATTTTAATATTTTAGCGCCCGGGCAATTTGCCCAATGTAAACCATTGGGGTTTTACGATTTTGCCAAAGGAGATTTTACAAATTTTTCTGCCTATCTGGATAATACTGATTGGCATCATTTATATAGCTCGTGTACTTACTACCATAAATGATTTTTGGGGTAATTTTTGTATGGTGTTAAAAGCAGGAATTGATCAGTTTGTGCCTTTTAAAACCATTAAGGGGAATAATAAAACTCATTATCCGACTTATGTAAAACAACTGCAAAGGAGCAAGAAATGCCTTTGGAGGCGTAGACACACGGAAGGCGGCCAAGCCGCATATAAAAGAGCGGCCAAGGCTGTTTCACAGGCAGCATTTAGAGCGGCCTGCACTAGGGAAAATAAAATATTAAGTTCGGGTAACCCGGATGCAACATTCGAGTATGTAAACTCGAAACGCAGTAATAAGTCGGGTATTGCCCCTTTACAATGTAATGGTAATTTAATTGTTGACGACGCTTCTAAAGCTAAACTTTTATCTCAGGTTTTATCTGAGGATTTTACAAATGATAACGGATCTTGTCCCGCATTCTCTCGCAGGGTCCCTATTAATGTAAATAAATCAACTGTGGATTTAGTGCACCTAAGGTGTTTTCTATTTTACGGCGTTTACCATGTAAAACTGGGCGTACACCTGATGGGTTACCCAGTATCTTATTTGTGAAGCTAGCTCGTTGCCTTGCAACGCCGCTGGCTGCATTATTTATAGTTTCATTCGAAACACATGCTCTTCCTTCGATTTGGTTAACAGCCAACATAATACCAATATTTAATAAGGGTGATCCATCCGACCCGTACAATTATAGACCAGTTTCCCTTACTTGTGTAACATGCAAAATCATGGAAGCATGCATTAAGCTGGAACTTACCGAGTACTTACAAACTAATAAAATAATTACAGGGGCACAATATGGATTTTTAAAACGTAGGTCAACCTTTACTCAGTTGTTGGAATGTGTAACACAATGGTACAATTTAGTAGATAAACGGAACAATATTGATATAATTTACATAGATTTTGCCAAGGCGTTTGATTCTGTGGTGCATTCTAAGCTTATTTGTAAATTATCTAGTTATGGTATCACTGGTGATCTTTTAGCTTGGCTAACGGCTTTTTTATCGAACAGAACCCAACGTGTACTTGTTGGTAATTATTTTTCAGATGTGTGCTCAGTCCGTTCTGGAACTATCCAGGGGAGCGTGTTAGGACCTATACTATTTGTACTTTTTATCAATGATCTACCGGAGGTACTAGGAACTTGCAAAAGTAAACTCTTTGCCGACGATGTTGTATGCACCAACCGTTGATAGCCAATTAAGTGCCGTTGATAACGGCACTTGAGTCTCTTGAGTGGTGGGCTAGTGAGTGGCAATTAAAGGTTGCTGCCCATAAATGTACAGTAATATATATTGGTGCAAATAATAGTAAAACTAGTTATTTTTTAAATGGTAATTTACTTTTATCTGAAACTAATTGCAGAGACCTTGGGATTACCGTTTGTTCGGATCTCAAGTTCGATAAATATTGCTGAGAACAAGCCGTGAAATCTTTTAAAATAATTAATATGATTTTTCGTTGTTTTTATACATCCAACCAGAAAGCTATGTTAACTGCATACAAATCGTATGTCAGACCTTTGCTGGAATATTGTACGCTGATCTGGTCTCCATTCCAGAAAGGTAGCATTGACCTCATTGAACGGGTGCAAAGGTACTTCACAAGAAGACTTTTTGCCCGATGTCATCTAGGTAATCACAATACTAGTTACTTGCAACGTTCAGAGTACCTCAAGCTGCAACCTCTAGAAGTCCGACGATTAATCTTTGATCTGAAGATGGTATATTCAATTGAAAGACAGTTGGTCGATCTTGATTTTGACTGTTAAACTGTTTACAAACTACTCTAGACTTCAAATAACAAAGTATTCTTTTTCAAACCGTGTGGTGCCCATATGGAATTCATTACCTGTAAATATTGTTGAGGCCCGTACCTTAGCAACTTTTACAAATAAATTACGTGAATTTGACCTATTAAAATGGTGCAACTTTAACATATTTATGTAATTTCTTTTAGGTACGTTTTTATTTAAATTATTTATTTACTCTTTTTACTTCAATATACTTTTTAATTTAGAAAACCTTATTTATGTGTTGAACGCCTCGCGTACAATATTTTCGAGCCTCCTGTAAGTGCTGTTTGTAGCCTAGTTGGTCTTCTCCCTAATACTACTTGTAATTTTTAATTTGTGCATATTGTGCAATTTTAACCATTGGCCGAGCGAAATAATATATAATATATATTATTCATATAGTATTAACCCAGTTATATTAATAAAAATTAGATAATAATGATTAATATATTTTCCTTAGTTTTTATAACAACTCCACCTGAAAAATGTGATGGTCGAATGAGCCAGTGGTATGACAGAGACAATCCAGGAGGAACTGGAGATTGGGAAACACTCAGTTCACTATTATCCTCTAATTCAGAGGCTGAGCGATGTGAGTACCAAAACAGTATCAATAAATTATAAATATATAATTCATGAACTGGTAATTATATTAATGAAATAATATAAATATGGCTAAATAAATAATTACGAAAATGTTTGTGTCATCAGTACTGCTGTGTTGGGCCTTACTGCCTTAGGCCAGGCAGATATGATAAATAATAGATAATCTTCTGATACCAACATCTATATTAATTATACTGTCCGATTATATATATAGTTATATACCAACATAAGTAGTCTGCCACTAGCTACCTACCCGTACCACTTTACTGCTCTAGGCCTAACTCTGTAACTGTACCGGTACTCCTAGTCCACCAGAAAAAAAAGGTAGGCCCATTCTGAAAAAGTCGGAGCCCAGTCTCACCCTAGTCCCCAGCATTTTACCCAGTTGTCCCAATAAAAGTGCATGACATTTGTAATTTATTGTAAAATTCTTATATAGTCTATATTAGTCTATATTATATTATTAACATTTTATTGTGGCACTACAAAATAAATTAATATATATAAATTACAAATTTATTATTAATTTATAGGGTTTACAGAAAACAACTGCTTGTATCCTACATCTGCTCATGCTAGGACCACCTTCACACATATTGACGCATCAACAACTGGCGATAGTCTCTATATTTATAATGCTGATGGACTTGTTTGTAGGAACGACGATCAGGGTAATGGGGATTTTTGCAACGACTACGAGATACGATTCTGTTGTCCTGGTATGCAACTCCTATGTTTAGTTTATTATGTAATTTCAGTTTATGAAAAAAGTTGATTAAAATTATATTATTTATTTAATCAACTCCAAAATAATTTCAAATAACAATAATAATATTTCAAGGTAGTGTGACTTGAGGGCAGATAAAACAGCAATGTTTTATTCATCCTATATCATTCTGTAAATTAGGTTTATTGTGAGACTTAAAGGGGGGGGGGGGGCAATATGATCTGTGGGATATATTTATATATTTTTATTTGATTATTTAAATGATTGTTTTTGCTCTGTAGGCTTCACTTTTGATTTTTTGAACATGCTGATGAAGTCTTTAATTTGATTATTTGGTAAAGCTGTAGGAAATTATCTGGCTGGGTCCTAAAATAGTACTGGTGTAGGAAGTATCATGTCTATCATCATCTGCTGCACTTTCTTATGAAGAACAGTAGTATTGTTACTGAATGTCAAACTTTTATTACCTGTAATACTTTCACCCCGCCCGCTCCGCATACTACTTTCTCTCCTTCCACTCACCGAAAATCCCACCTTCGCCAATTCATTTAGTTTATCCTGCTCTATACACCATTCTTGTAACTTTCTACTCTGTTTGGCTAACCTTTCTCTTATTTTTCTACTCTCCTCTTGCTCTATGGCTGTCCTATTTAATCTCTTTTTTACCTCTCTCGCCCTATTTTCTCGTTTTCTCACTCTTTCCACTCATTCCTCTAATATTCTCACCCGTTCGTCTTCCTGATCCACTTCCCTTCTCACCCGTTCCTCTTCCTTTCTCACCCATTCATCTTCCCTTCTCACCCATTCCTCTTCCCTTCTCACCCACTCCGCCTGTTGATCTTGATCTGCTTCTTCCTCCTCCTCTTGGTCCACTCTCAACTTTTCTAGATCTCTATCTCGCTCCACTCTCTCTCTTTTTACTCTCTCTATATCCCTATTTTCACTATCTATTTTTTCTTGCTCTAATTCTATTGCCTGCTTTTGGCTCGCCACATCAATGGCCGCCACCCTTCTTAATATTTTAGAGGGTGTTGACCCCGCTATACTGTGTTCTTGGGAGCTGTTTTGCTCCCCCCCACCCTCCCTTGTATCTCCTCTCACCCCCACATGGGTCACTCTATAAGGCCCTACTACTAAAATATTAAAATATAATACACCACTACACAGTAGTCTGTGCAAATCACTCGCTATAATGAATGCCTGTTGGTTAGAGAGTGATCTCACAAGGTGATCTAAAGAGTTATTTACCTCAGTAATCCTGCTCATCATGTTGCCGTCGAAGTTACCTGTGTCCTTCACATCGGCCAGCTGTCTCCTCATGGCGCTATAGTTCATGGCCAACCAATCTACTATAGCTGTATCTTCACTTGTGGGTGATCCAGCTGTCGTCCTGTAAGGACCCCCTTGGAAATAATCTGTTAAGGGTAATCCTATATGTTATGTTGGACAATACATTTATACCGGTACATTGTTTGGTGTATTTGTTATTGTTTTTACATAATGTATAAATAAATCTAACTATCTATCTATGTCCTTGTCATTCAGGTGCGACGAACAGGCTCGGGGTTTCTGGAACCTCCTCGTCCAGTCGGTCCCCATTCACTGGCTGGGATCCCAGTCCGTGGCACACCAGCAGCTCCCACCCCACTGTGCGCTCATCCTGACTCGCTCGCTCCACCCGCATCCACTGTCGGGTTCCCAGCATCCTCAGCTGGGCCCCTACCAACACCCTCACCCATCGTTCCATCACACTGTGGTTGGTCCCAGTCCTACCCCGGCCCAATTACCGTGATCTCGTCCTGCAGGGGTCCCTCCATAGGCCCAATACTGGCCATCTGGTCCCCTTCTTCCCGCTCACTGATCGACTGTCTCTCGCTCATCACTTCCTTCTCTACCGATATTGTAGGCCTACACTGTCAGTAGTACCTACCGATCTTTGAGTTTCAATCTTTACTTGCCCGCTCTCGTCTTCACTACTGTCCATAGATTATAACTAATTTGTACTGTTACAGTAGCGGAGTTGTGTGAATGCACACACACCGTACCGTAAACGTGAACTTGCGCGACTATGCAGCCAGCCAGGTGTGGATGGTTCATATGGTTGAATAACGAGTTTGATGTTTCTATAGACTATATATAATATGTATATTGATCATTGATAATAATAAAGTAGTAATCGCAACTGAATATTAAACTGATGGTGGATAATAACAGTACTAATTGATTCTTAATGGTTGTTAACTGATCGGTACAAATTAGTTCGCTACTTCCTATCTAAATGCTCATACAACTGCTTAATAATGAGGTTACAGCATATTATATACTCACAACTAATATTCATACTACCGGCCTTTCCAATCCTGTGGCTCTGATTGGCCCAGCGTTTGCATCAGCTGATTAATGTCCAACTAACAAATCTGACTTTCTCTGTAGTTACATAGATATACATACATTTGTTATACATTATTACCTACACTATACTGCACCTATACTCCCTATGTGGTTTAGTAGTGAAATTGTTCCCCTTACTTGCGTAATAGTTTTAGTGCTGACTAAATCTACCACAGTTGTTTTGGGTTGCCAATCTGGGTTGGCTTCCCTTCCTTTGGCCGCTTTGATTATTGCTTAAAACTCTCCAGTAGCTTTGGTCGCTACAGTAACAATTTTGACACATTTCCTTTTGAACTTTGAACATTTTGTAACAGTCACTAAATTTTACGAATTATGTTTGTGCTTGTTCTTTTCAAGTGTATTCCTACTTATATCCAATTGTTTGTCCGATCGACAGACCAGCAGACCAACCACAGAAAAAGCAGACAGACTGACTTATTAAATAACGGACTAACAACTGACAAACAGAGCGACAAACCGACCTACCAACAGACGGACAAACATCAGAAATACAACATCAGATTGCATTAATGTTTTGGAGATCAAATTCAGTCATTATTCAATGATAGGTGTTAATTAAATTAAGTAGCGTTTTAGCTTGTCGTTTTCCACGTCCTTTTTTGGGTTCCTTTTTGGGTCCCTTTTTGGGTCCCTTTTTGGGTCCTTTTTTGGGTCCTTTTGCGGGTCCTTTTGCGGGTCCTTTTGCACAACTATTTGAGTCGGTGCATTTAGAATGTCTCATAAAATAAAATTCCATAAACATTATTCATTATATTCTATTAGTTTTATTTTCTGTACCCAACTGGTGCGATGTACTATATGTTGAAATTTGTATTTTTTATATGGTACGTTCTTGAATACAATTTAGCATAAGTTGTTTTTTGTTTCTTATTCTTTTTTCCCATTTATTAAATTATATCGTTAAACGTCACCTTCCTCTTCCAACCTGAAATAATGACAACCCTAATTCACACCCCACAATGTCTGGGGCCATCGGCCTGTGTTAGTGCGCACATGGTCCATAATTTTGGTTTTCTATAGTGTAGTAGTATAGTGTTTTGGTTTGTTATTTACGATTACATTACTTAAATTACATTACCAGTGGTGTTTTCTCAGTAGTATTCTAGCAATAAAGTTGTAGGTTCATTTATTGATATGTGTTCTATTTACCGTTTACTCTCTTGCATGCGTTTACTCTCATTAATGCATACGGAATATTTTACAAGTTGTTGATAACTGTTAAACTTTAACTTTTTGAAATTTATATTTTTTTATGCACAAAATATAGAAGAGCAACAACACGATGAATGCAATGGACCTATGAGTCAGTGGTATGACAGAGACAATCCGTCAGGAACTGGAGACTGGGAGGATCTTAATTCACTCCTGTCAACAAATGCACAAGCTGAACAATGTTAGATAATATAAATATAAATAAATATGTATATATCGTTTATATTATAATATAAAATAAATACACCCGCATTGTACAATTTTTGCTTTAGTATTTTTCCTGCTTAGTGAGGTAATTTCTAATGTCAGTTTTAATATTTCATGTATTCTAGATTGTCTGTCTGTCTGCCTGCATATCTATCTGTCTGTCGGCCTGTCTCTCTGTCTGTCTTTTCGCCTGTCTGTCTGTCAGTCAAAACTTGATTTTAAAACTTAATTTGACTTAAAGGATTCTAAAAGAATGTTATATCCGGCTGTCTGTCTGTCTGTTATTGACGAATGAACCGACAGGTATACAGATAAACACAAAGGCATTATATTTATCGTTGTTTGTTTTAACAGTTGGTTTATCCTAGATCTTCTGTGCCTCAAAATATAACAATTACAGATAGATAGATAGGTTTCCAGTTTATAATTTTTTGATTAATAAGGCATTTTACAAATATGCACGCTACTGTATGTATATAAACCTAAAAGATTGTTTGGTAATTAATCTTCATTAGAACTATTGGCGTGCAAGCTCGCGGGATGTAAATCTTCACCATCACCATTACTACACCATACAGACAGGAGACAGATACCATCAGCTGAAACGAAAATACCTACGTTTCCCTCTCATGATTCTAATTACACCAATTATTAGTACTACAGTTGAATGCCTACATTTTTACTAAAATTCATTCACCCGAAATTAGTAATAAATTCACATTCGCCCATACCTTGACTGAGAAGGCTATCAGCTGTATAAAATATTTAACACACACTAGTGCTACCCTTTCTATTTTGTCGATAAGCCGACACAGCATTCTTAAAAATGCAGCTGCAATGCAGCATGCCGATCCTAGTAGTGCTACCCTTTGAAGAATTTCAAGGTTATAAGGGAGTGGAGTTTATGGAAGTAGGGCCTAAGCAAACAGTGTGGGTGTACTAAGTGCAATATTCTTGGCAACCTCATCGATTTATACATACATTACATCAGCCATTTTTCATCATGAACACTATGTTGTTACTACGTTGAACACTACGCTGTTATTGGTGTTATTTTACCATTGCGTCTATGGCACTTTTCGTTTATTTAATTTTTTTGCAAAAACTAATTACTGTATTTTTCTGAAAATTGCTTTATACACCCATTCAGACCATACACTACAGGAGGGTATTAAAAACAACATAATTGACCAGATAGTTTCGGAGCCTTTCGTGTGACAAACAAACAGACATATTTTCTTACAGTAAGTAAATCTGACGATTTACAAACTACATCTAATATTTAGTACGTGGTAAGCTAAATTAGATAGTTTATTTAAATGCAATTATCTCAGAATTATATTTTACATTTTCTTTACTCATCTACCTGTTTCTCAGGAACTATTGGACCAAATTTCATGAAATTTTCAGTATATGTTCATCATTTACTAATCCTTTATAGATGGAACCACAGTTAGACAAGTAGGTTAGAAATTGCAAAAAGTTACATCACAAAATTCTGCCAAAATATGTGTTTTTTCAATTTTTAAAAATAAAATTTTTTCATTTTAAAATTTCTGGTGATCAATATAACCTTTTGGATTTTTTACGTCTGAGATAAGGGCTAAATTAATTCCGATTAAAATTTCAAACCATTCTATTGAACCAATTCCCCAGAAATGGTATGGTACATAAGCCCAATAGTCCAATGTATTACATACATGTGCCCTAAGTGGCCCACGTGAAGAATACCAGACTTTCTGCCGTTATATTTCACTTTGCAGTTACCCCCATGTGAAGAACACCAGGTTTTCACCAAAAACACAGGTTACAGAAGGGATGAATCTAACCAAAACAATAAACGAATTAGTATATGTACTGGTTATAAGATAGAAATAAGTGCTATATAACACTTAATAAAGATAAATTTAAAAAAATAAAAAATCTTCATATATAACATTTCAATAACAAGTCGACCGAAAAGTGAAATCCTGGTATTCTTCACATGGGCGCCTAAAGTGGTTCTAAAATGGGGTCCTAAAAGTTCAAAGAGGTGACTACGAGTTGTGGAATTATGTTGTCTGTCACACTGAACGTGAGAAAACCTATTATTTACGTTTTATATTTTACATTTCATTTAATATATTATTTCTACAGGGTTTTCTCAACACAATTGTTTGGAACCAATATTATCTGAAGCTCGAACAATACAAACACATATCGATGCCTGGGCTACTGGAGATAGTATATCAATGTATTCAGCAGATGGTCTTATTTGCAAGAACAGCGCCCAGAGTAGCGGACGTCAGTGTCAGGATTATGAGATTCGTTTCTGTTGTCCCGGTATGTATTAACAATTTGGGCCACGTATACAGGGTAACAGGTACCCTGGATATCATGTCAGTTGGCATTTCACCAGTATATAGGATGCAACCCCCTCCGTTATTTTCCAATTTTATTATTTAATACCACATTTTTTGGAACCAGCATGTTAACTTTCGTCATATTTTTCAACCATTCTCTAATAATTGGCAATTTTGTAAACAAAAATTAAAAATTAAAAAAAAATGAAAAAGCCATGTTTTTTTCTAATTTTTCATTAAAAAAATTGGGAAATATTAGGAAAACAAGAAATCTGGTCGAAATTTCTTGAAGCTTACCAAGCTTCTAAACTTAGAAATTACCTTTCATATAAATCAAAAATTGCAAAAAACGGTTAAGAAATGGCGGAAGAGAGACGGGAAATGTCATTCAGAGATAATTGTCTTCAAAGTTCAAACCTTCCATACAGATGAATCATGGAGAATAAAGAACTCTAATTGAAAAATAGATTGATTGGATAGTTTGAATGAATATAATTACTCTTAGTTAAGTCAGTTTATTATATAGGTATAATAACTTATTAATAAGGTATAATTTAAATGTATATACATTTAAATAATTCCTTTAGTATCGAACTTTAAACAATCATTTATTTAAATTAATATCTTATATGTCAAACATGACTGGGTATGTGCTGTTGTCAATTGGCATAATAAACATATATCATCATCACCGACCTTTACATATTTCATTTCCTTTTCTATTTCATCCATATTATTTTTCTATAAATAATAGGAGAGACCCAACATGATGATTGCGACGGACCTATTAGTCAATGGTATGACAGAGACAATCCTTCAGGAACTGGTGACTGGGAGGATCTCAATTCACTAATGTCCACGAGTGCCCAAGCTGAACAATGTGAGAAATATATTCACAACTATTTAATAAATTTAATATATTTAATACTACTAATTATCTATTTTACTATAATTTTATTATCTACCTGAACATACATGTTAATTCTCCCAAATGTTAATGCTAATAACTAGAATAATGATCCACCATACAATTACATACAATTTCCGATCCAATTATAATAGATATCCATGTTACAATTTATGTAATTCATCAATTATTCATAAATTACAATATGTGGGTTATGAATGAGTTAATATATGTTCATAACATATTATTAATATATTGTACAGGGTTTTCTCAACACAATTGCCTGGAACCAACATCATCTGAGGCTAGAACCATTCAGACTCATATTGATGCCTGGTCTACTGGAGATAATCTTTCAATGTATTCAGCAGATGGTCTTATTTGTAAAAACATTGAACAGAGTAGTGGACGTCAGTGTCAGGATTATGAGATTCGTTTCTGTTGTCCCGGTATGTCTGGAGTGTTGTTGAAATAGTATTATTAATTAATAATTAAATGAAGAATTTAGATGATTAAATGCAGTTAAGATGTCAGATGATAGTTGCCAGGATGTATATTTGTATTTTTATGTATTTTTGATTTTGATTTTTATAGATACCAATTACCAATGTCCTGGACTGATGAGTCAATGGTTTGACAGAGACAACCCGACAGGAACTGGAGACTGGGAAGATCTAACTTCTCTAATATCATATGATGCACAGGCAACACAATGTTAGTTACAATATAAACAATTAAACACAATGCAATATTTAATTATGAAGCAAGCAAGTAAACAGTTAGCTGAAGCTGTAGGCATCCTGAAGGCTCCTCTTTCGATAGCTGCTATCTGAAAGTAGAATTGAGTGCTACTCCTAGTAATTCAATTGAACTGGTCCTCATTTTATTGACCACAGGGGATGAAAAAATGCTGGTCTGGCATAATACCTGTGGATAATGACATTAATAATGCTCATAAGGGGGGAAGAAATTAAATGGATCACCTTTCTAGCAACTGATGGATCCACAAGATCAAGCCCTAAAGACTTTTTATTGTTCATTGACATGACAGTTTTTATCAATTCATTTTCGGAAATGGCGTGGAAAAACATCGAGTTCGCTGGTGAATTTTTCAGATATTGTGACACTGGGATTTCGGTGTTAGGTAGTTTTTCAGATAGATTTGTGCCTACAGAGGCATAATGTCGATTAAATTCATTAGCTATATTTGTTACATCTTTTTCAAGGCGTTTATTTATGAGAAAAGATTTGGGATAGTTCTCTGATTTTTTCCTATTGATAAGAGATTTCACAGTATTCCAGGTTTTGTTTATGTTGTATTTATACCTTTCAAATAACTTTTCAAAGTATAACTTCTTTGCATTTCGTAGTGCAGAAGTTAATAAATTTTTGTATTTCGTATAACCTATTTTATTTGTTTCGGTTCTATGTTTCATATAATTTGAAAATAAAGCTTGTTTTGATTTAATACACTTAAAAATAGCATTGGTAATCCATGGTTTATCGGGATTGACCATTGTAAACTTCTTTAATGGACAGTGGATTTCAAAAAGAGATTGGTAAATTAAAATAAATTTGTTATAAGCGGTTTCAGGATCAGTGTTTTCCATAATATTGTCCCATATGCCAGATTTCATTTTTTCACTTAATGTTTTCGAAAATTCCTTAATATTTTTTTCGGATGTGTCCCTTCTAAAGAAATATTTTGGTGGAGGTGGTTTACAATTCACTGGGATGTCAACTTGTGTAAAGATTGGAAGGTGATCTGAAATATCTGCAACTATAATGCCTGATAAATGAATAGTCGAAAAATCATTAGTGAGAATATTATCAATAGCAGTTGCAGTGGTGTCAGTGATACGAGTAGGTTTATTAATTAAAGGAGTGAAGCAGTTAGCCGATACAGTTTCTATAAATTTGAGCGGTTGTGGTGCAATTTCAGTATGAAGTAGATTTATATTGAAATCGCCCATTACGTAGCTTAACTTAGCTTCGTTATTTATTTTGTTTAGTATAGGAGCAAGGGTATCAAGAAATTCATTAATATCAGAGTCAGGTGGTCTGTAGATACATCCGAAAATAACATTTTTATCTGAGTCGCGTTGCCACTCAATGAAAGTTGATTCAAATAAACCGGATTTAAATACCGATAAATCATCACGCCTGGTAAAATCTATTGAGCTATGCACAAATATACCACTTCCACCACCAGTTTGTTTTTCTCTATAGTTGTAAGAAAAATTATAATTTTTAAGGTTGAATTGGTCATGATTGTGTGACGTTTGCCATGTTTCAGAGACACCAATGATGGCAGGAGGTGTGTCAATACAATGTAGCAATTGCTCTAGGTTTACTAAATTTTTGTTTAAACTACGAATGTTACAGTGTAGCATGGAAAATTTCATATTGTTAAAATGTTGAAAATCTGAGTAGTAATTACACTTTTTTTCATAAAAGAAGTTTCCATCTGGGTCAAGTTCACAGTCAAAGGATGGTCGATCTGGATCTGGAATTTGGTTAAAATTAATCAAAGTTGAACTTAGCTGTTCAATGTTTATAATAAGTCTGTAATCGTTTATAGTGAGTGAGAATATATTCAATATTATCAACAATACTTTGGAATGGAATATTTGATTCTATGCAATGGATACATATCCAATTTGGTAAAGACTTGAGGTAGGAAATATCTTTTTTGATTGTTGATATACATTTTACATGGTATTTTGCAAAACAGATGGTACAAGTAAGGGTACACTTATCATTCGTGTGAATAATTTTGGAACATGTGCCGCATAAAGGTGATGTCATGAAAAAGTAATTAGTCTTTGGCAAACCCACCTAACTACAACTACACTAGCAAATATAAAGCAGTAATTTACCCCACACCTTGAATCGCAACCCCGTTACGATCCAATTTTAGATCTCACACAAACAAAGTTTATTACAGTTTATAACTAACTAAGACTAAATAAGCTAATATGGATGTTATGGCTATTGGGCCTAGCTTGCATGCAATGTATATAATATATGTATAATGATAAAATTAGAAGAAATGTATGTTAAACCTAATCAGTAGTCGATGACTTCCTATTTAAATCCGAGGAAAGGTTTAGCACTTTTAGCATCCTTTCGCCGCTGTTCCCTGCGGACTTTCCTTTCATCCTCTGTGAAGATTTTCACCGACCTCATGTCTGAATTTGAAGTAATCGGAATCGGTTTTCCAGAGGCACCGATCGCATATATTTGACCATCGCGCGACCAACCAACACCTACTTCGCGAACCTTTCTGAGCCGATTTAGACGGGTACTTGTGAGGCTTTCCGTCACATAAAACGACGTGGCTTTAAGCAGGTGTAATTGCTTAAACACTAGTGCACGTGATCGATAACGGACGAACTTCACTATTATGCAGGGAGGTCAACTGTCGTCTCTAGCTGAGCTATCAGATGTTGTTGGTTTCCCATGTTGAAAGACCCGTCGTTTAGTTACACGGTGACATCGATCAACATCATCTTCATGTATTTTGAGCTTCAGATTATCCCGCAGAAATGACAGAGAAACAATTAGAGTGTCATCTTCATTAATCTCGGATGGATTCATTTTTACTCCGTGGATGAGCAAGCAGTTTCGCCTAGAATACTGCTCCAAGTCATCAAGTTGGTCACTTGATCTCCGGTGAATTTCGAGAAACTCAGATCGGATATCAGAGAGAGTGTTACGGGTCGTTTCTAATTCGAAGTCGACAATCGATTTTATTGATTCAGTGAGCGATTCCGAACCATCTGAACTCCCTACAACAGTTCCACCTGTTTGAATGTCACAATTTCCATTTCCACTTTTTTTCTTAGTAGGCCTAACGGTATCGGGACCCGTACCGGAATCAGTAACACCAGCGCTAATTGCTCGGTTGACTATGTCAGATATTCGACCTTCCAAACCCGCCAGGTTCTCTTCGAAATCATCCAGACGTTCCTTTTGTTGTGATAGGGATTTATTTAAATTTAAACCTGAGTTATTAGTTGATGATTTTCTTCCCTTTGCCATTTTCCGTCCTTTCAGCGGTTTATTTATCTACTGGCTACTGCGGCAGGTTGAACAATTTGGTGCCCTTGAATGCCTGGGAAATATTTACGTTGGTGTATGTATGGTTGTGATGCTTGTTCAGGCATATACGATGTAAACTGTTAAGTTTAAATTTACATTCACCACATTCAATGCTAGGCCCAGCGCCTTTTAATAGTTTAGAGTTTAAATCATAGCAGTCATGCACAGTTGTAGTAGAGCTGTCAGCTAATACCTAACAGCTGTACAGCAGTACAGCAGATGTACAGCAGAATTTTGACCACTATTTTGACACTAACCACAAGAAATTGGAACATTACGGTGTCCGCGGAACGCCGCTTGAGTGGTTCAGAAATTACCTCACGAACAGACAACAACGTGTTCAATTTGAAACAACCCTTTCTGACTATATGCCTACAACATGTGGTGTCCCACAGGGATCAATTCTTGGGCCAGTTCTTTTTTTGTTATACATAAACGATATTGCCGAGAGTTCAAATTTGGTGCGGTTTAAAATCTTTGCCGATGACACAAATGTATTTCAATCTGGAACAGACTTAAACAAAATCCTTAAATCAATAAATGAAGAGCTAGATAAAATTTATATTTGGCTAGCTACAAATAAACTATCACTGAATTTAGATTATATTTCGGTAACTAGAAATCGCTACCCCCAATATCAAAAATTAATTATACCCACAAAACACATTAAGCTAAGCAAAAAATATTTACAATTACGGCGTAAGACTTGGACACTGACGAAGTCACTTGAACACCGAATTGATGGTTATTACACAAACAGTACAGGATCATGTTTAAGAATTCATGTGTCAACAGTCACACCTTATCTAATTTAGTTTCTCCCTAAAGTGTAGCAGTTACATTTGTTTTTTTCGTATTTTATGGTTTAAGAATTTTTATGATTATCATATTATGATTAAGTGATTTATCTGCTTTAGTATGCGAACAACGCAAGATTTTTATACAAAGATTAACTATAGATAACTATATAGATACAGTATAACTATAAGAAACTATATAGATACAGTATAACTATAAGAAACTATACAGATACAGTATAACTATAAGAAACTATATTACTACTTATCCTACCCCCAAAGGCGGCACACTGCCGCATTTAATAATTTTCTAAATTTTTAAATATTTTACCTTTGAACACCATGTGCGGCACACTGCCGCCGTGAGCATTTGTAACATAATTATTGGCTAAATTCTAATTAAATTTCTTGTGATTTCATACATAAATGATATAATTTAAAAATAAATAAAATTGTTCCAAGTTTTCTTAATATTTCCCTCATACAATTCTATACCATTAACGATTTGTTCAATTAATTCGGTTTGCTTTAAGAAGAAACATATTTTCTGTTCTGTGTCCGATTTATTGTTGGCTGATTTTAAGCATTTAGAACGTATAACCTCGTTTGCGAGTCTTAAATCTTTAACATCATTTGCCATTCTTTCGTCGCCATATTCATGTATTTTATTACACAATGTTTTATTGAAGTGCTGATAGAGGAGCCAGTCTCCTAAATTGTTTTGTCGAATTCTCTCTCTAACTGTGTTGTTTACATATTTGTGTACAACTGTCATTTTTCTTACATCTCCGATATTCTTTGCAATATAAACAATATCGCCAACATCCCAACACAGTAAATCTTTCAAAAGAATTAGCGACTCTTCATAATATTCCAAGAGGATTATATGATCAAAATCATTGTCTATTTCGCGAATTATATTCTGTATTTCAGAAACGTTGTTTTCATTATCTAGAATATATCCAAACTCGTGTAGCATTGGGTTCACAAAGAGTCGGTTGTTGAACCAAACTTCCTCGGGGTGTTTCAAATAGGTATCGATTAAGGATTCCTTGGGTCCATTGGCTGTTATCACAAAACTATTATTATGGTGTTGGAGTGAATGACACACAAATTAGCATAACAGTAAAAGTAACTTTATCTAATGTAAAGTAACTTTATCACAACTGTTGTTATTGCCTGTATTGTTTTTGCTTTTAAATATTAATAACACTGTCCTCGCAAGAAAACAATAATTTACTTACTTTATACATTAGATTTTTCTTTAGTTTATTCAAATTTTTGGTTTGATTACATAGTAAAAAATATAAATAGTAAATTAAGATTAAATATAAAAAGTAATTTTTTATACTGCAAACAGTATTACAGTCTGAAGTAGCCGGAGGCCGAAAACGTTTACTAACTACACCGTGGTGTTTTCATTCAGCCATCTTCTAGGCCCCTTTATCCTAACCAAACCTGTATTTTGTTAATCTTAACATTACTATCATTAATATAATAGCGAATTTAAATGTCACGCACTCCTTCTTAAAGTGAGGGTATTCTATGTAAGATGTCATTAGGGTACCTGGGTCCCTAATGTTAGATATATACTTTGTTCCAGATGGCATAATCCTTTTAATCTTTTTGTTGTATCTCACATGGAGGAAAGATACATTTGGATGTTGGGTGTAAACGTTTAGGTTTTTCTCCCACCAGTATGTCCAGACACGTGGAGTGGTGTTGAGTTTAACTCCTTTGTTGGGCATTGCTGGCGTCAACTTATTCATATATGCGTGTTTGGTAAACATTGAGACAGTGGAGGAAGTGCCTGTTTTGTGTGTCTTCAACCAAAATATATTCATTACTCGTTCATTACATCTTTTATATTCAAGTTTCGCTTCATTTTCGTAGTATAACGGGTTACGTAGTCTATAGTGGTTCATACCACCAAGTCCATTTAGCATTGATAAATATCCAACTCTCCAAAGAATCGGTCCCATTATAATGGTAAGAGTAGCAGCAATCAAAGCCATACTTCTCACTTTGCTCATGGTATACATCATTGTTGTTGTGAAAGTGTTAAATTCTGTGAGATTAGGTAGTTTGCCTATTAATCTACTATGTTTTGTTGTAAGTCACTTTTTTTGTCAAGTTCGTTAACAAGTTTGACAAATATTAGATAAAACAGTATTTTCTATTTTCTCATTGCGTCGTCCAAGCACACACAAAACAAATGTTTCACTTATGATGGGAGGTAAAGAAATAAAAAAAGTAAACGAAACAAAATTTTTAGGTATCATTTTATCAAGCGATTTAAAATGGAAAAAACACATAAGTCAGATACAACTAAAAATTGCAAAGAACGTCGGAATCATTGGCAAACTCAAAAACCTCATGCCGTTTCACATTCGCTTAATGCTCTATAATACGTTAGTTCGACCATATTTCATCTTTTCGCTTTAAATATGGGGAAACCCATCATGTGCAACTGTACTGAAACCCATAGTTCTTCTACAAAAGAGAGTCATGCATTATATCCATCTAAAACCATACAATTATCCCACTTATGATCTTTTTAACATTACCAAAGAACTAACGTTATCAAATTTATATAGATACCAATGCCTGCTCTTTATGTATAAGTATAGGATGGGATACTTAGATATCCCACAAACCTTGAAACAATAATAAATTAATTACAATTCGACTCCATTGATTATATTTTGGAATAACATATGCAGTCAGAGAAGGCGCATTACAGTGCAATTGCAATTAATAGGCAGGGGTAGATTTTTTTCATGCCACTGGTTGGCCCCACAGATGGGGTTTTGAGCAATGAGAGAGGGCTATTCCTTCAGCACCTTTCTGCGACCTTGGTAGCCAGTTGCAAGGGGATGTGTTCCCACGAGTTGCAGTTCTAATGGGTAATGGAGTATGCAGGCGCCTCCAGTTTGCGTTTCTTTGTTCCAATTCACTCTGTTTGCTCAAACCCTAGATACATCTTGGGTTCTGCTATGGCGCTGGCCTTCAGGGTTCAGACCTCCTTGTATTAAATAAATCTATACATACTCACAACACGCGTACTAGTTACAACTATCATCTGCCACTTTTCAAAACAAATTTTGGCCAGAGTTCTATAACATATCAACCTCCACTATATTGGAATGAACTACCCTCAGAAATTAGAAAAATCCCAATACTTGCTAAATTTAAATTAAAACTTAAAGAATATATCTTATTTTCGCAACAACAAACACAAACTTAACCTTGTATTGGTAAATCACATTATGAATCATTTTTCAAGATTTATTTAGTTGAGTACACTTATCAAAACTATCAAAACTATTTATCAAAACTATTTGAGATCAAATTATAATTTCTATAATTTCAAACCAACAAATTTTGAAACTCATTAGCATCTGATGGATTAAATAAGCTTGCTTCCAATCCAACAGATTGCCTAAAAAGTAATTGGTATTGGCAATGGGCAAATGGGGGGGGGGTGGTTACAACTTACTTAGTTTTTGCATTTCTGCAGTATGTTCTACATTTTTCCATAATTATTATTATTATTAAAGGATTATTAAAAAAAAAAAAAAAAAGGCTGAGTGGACCCTGGTGGGGCTCGAACCTACAACCAATAGTTTGCAGGCCTGGTGGCTCTTAACCAACTAAACCACCCCACCTTTACAACCAATAATTATGACAAAGGCATAATTAATTGCGAAAGTGCAATAATAAATTAATTACAATTCGACTCCATTGATTATATTTTGGAATAACATGCAGTCAGAGAAGGCGCATTACAGTGCAATTGCAATTAATAGGCAGGGGTAGATTTTTTTCATGCCACTTGACTCAGATCACTACATTGGTCGACAATGGTAAGTAGTAGGTATGGATCAGAATGTCAAACAAGTCACAGGGTCAGTAGGAAGTTTATCAATGGTGCCTCCTCAATTGTACTACTTTTCATGCCATTGCTCAGGTGGGGTTGTTGGTGCATTGCCTAAAAAGAGGAGTCAAAAACGTTATAGCAATAAGAATAGAGGATTTAGTGTTATTTACTCCAGAAATGATTGTACCTTTAATCGTTAATTGGAATTGTTAATATTTTTGGAAATCAGGCAATTTATCATGCATGCCAATAAACAAGTCAAAAGTGAAGAAGATTCATAGGAGTGTAAACAGAAGAAGAAATTTTCCATTACAGCAAAGAGGTCAATTATACCTGATATTTATGGGTACATGAATACATCATTATCTTCCAAGAGTTTCTACTTTAATAAATACTGTACTGAAACAAGAAATTTATTGACTATACATATATATAATAGTGTCCTTGTTTACACTCTAATTACAATTACACAATCAGTTTTTTTAGAGAGTTTTTTTAAATGCAAATATTATATCCATAGCACTATAACATGTTCAGATCAGAGGTTGCCATATTAGGCAGCAGTGACTTGCTCACTACCACATTAGACGGCAGTGACTTGCTCGCTTATATGGTGGGATTGCAGTGTACACTGTACAGACATGTAAATATATCTCAAATGTAAAAATAAAATGTAAATTAAAAAATTTAATGTAAATATATGCACATAATCAATACTGGTGTATTTTAAGCAGGAATTGAAAAGATCATATGTACAGACTGATCTGTTCTATAACAGACTACTCCAATCATGGCTTTTGGCTGGCACTAGACCGAAATTACACGCTTCCTGTTCTAGAATGCTGAGTATTCTTTACACCAGATAGTGGCGCAAGTGATTAGGATAGTGATCTTTGGAGCAAATTGTCCAAATGCGAAATCTATTTTATTTTATTGGTTTAATTTCAAAACAATGCAATGTAACCTTCTCTATTCCCTTAATGTTTTAAATTAATCTATTAAATGCGCAAACATACAGTTGATGTTTGCTACCATTTTGAACCATTAACTAATTTTGAGCATCATAAATGATTCTCACAAAAATCTTATCATCAGTCATCATCAGTCGCCACGAGGACCATCAAGTGGTTTCCCTCTACTTGTACTACTGATAAACAACCGCGACCTCTATACTAACAGCAGAACTGTTGAACAGACCAATACCCGTTAATATCCCTCTGTCAACCTAATGAGCTCTTGCCTAACCAATAAGACACAAAGAATGCTCTACTGTTAAGTAAAGGGGATCAGGAGCGTGATATTACTAAATTGTAAAGGTGGCTAAATACAAAACCGCTACTTACCGTTGGATGGCGCTAATCTGCCGTCCGCTAATATATTTTACTAATTTTACACAACTCCTGCAAAATCGCTTGTTCCTTTCTCTACCGATCACTCGATAGAGAGCTAACTGTTCGAATCTATGAGCCACGCGGGAATAACCAAAACAATAAACCCGAGTCGGCTCCCTAAGCTTACTTAAGACGAGTGCGAGAGGCTTTGCACTCAGAGTATTCTTACGCCTAATTCTATCACTATTAAAGCACGCTATTGCCTATGTCTTTTCTAATCGCGAATACTGGGGGTTCTCTAACGTAATGTGTGAATGCGAGAATATTTAAATAATCAAAATGATACAGTAATCGTTTCTACGTGGATAGTACCGCTCTGGGTCGAAACTTGCCTGCGGCTGGCTTTAGGCCAGCAAATTACTAGCGTATCGTGCGTACCGAATAGTGCGATCTAGCTGATTGCCCGCTAATGCAAATAACCGCTCAGCGTGAATAGTTTACAGTACTCTAATTATTACCTTAGCTACTCTCCGCTATGCTGCGTACTAATTCTTAATTTTTACTAATCAATTACAGTCACAAATATTTAACAGCGTACTAATTACTAAGAGTTCCAGAATACGTAATTCTAATTTATTACGCAACAGGTTTCGCTAGTAATAGCCTAAATTGCCGTATTACTTTGACCTAATCAGTAACTAATTATTGTAACTAAGAAATAGAAATCAATCAAAAGAAAAGGGCGCCTACCTAAACATTCACAATCATAGGCACACTTCAATAACACACCAATCAGCGTCAGCAATCTCAGTTCGCAATTATGCAGTTAACTACTGTATAGCCCACAATTATGCGACTCACTATTCGTACTCCACACTCAACGTTGTAATACACGCAGGCCTCTCCCGGATACATCTAGGATTCCTAACTAACCCGATTCCTGCCCCCAGAATACTAAATAGAGACAAAACCTGGATCATCAGCCCCCTAGTTACTGTATCGGCGAATGGTCTGCGTGTTACAGTGCAAGATACCCGCCCGCAACAGTGACCCTAGCCAGCGTTGCCCGCTTTGAATCCTCCGCTCTCTCCTAGTCGCTCAACCCCCCGATGTGCCCACCGCCCACTGGCACCTTAGCCCTCCATTATGCTAATAGCTACCGTAGCAGCACATGCAAATCACAAAGTCTGACAGTCTCAGAAATCCCTTAGGATTATTGCGCAGAAAGGAATCACATAGAACCATTAATCAAAAAGTAGAAATCATAGTTCAGTTGTAATTAGCAGTAATCGAAGGAATTAATTGAGAAACACAATCGAGAGTAATCGCACTAGCAAATCATTCCAAGAAATTAATCAAAATTAGCAAATTGCAGAAAATACGCTAAAATATCCGTCAAAATTGAATAGAGACAGCTCAACAAGTACAAAGGTGATAGCAGATCATGTGAGGTGTCATGTGAGGCTCTACCGGCACACCACCAATTTATAGGTGATCCGGATGGGGTGATGCAATAGGGTGACTCAATCGCTCTCCTATTGGCTCTCCAGTCCGTGCTAGCATTAGACCAACCTGGAAGCAGTTAGTCCAATAAGGAGGCCGGATTGTAGCCCTATCGCTTGCCCAAACCTCAAATTATTACCATATGGTAATGGTTCACGTCCCTGGCTGCTGAATGGCCAGGACAGCGTCCCTATATGCTAGCCCTATCGATGCTAATATCAGCAAGCACAAAATCCAGGGTCCGAATAAACTCGCTACCCTGGAACTATCTACATATATCCTAATACAAAATTACGTAGGTAGGGCTACATACTATACAAAATGGATGGATTCAAATATATGGGTGTTTAGATTTCCCTATCTAAATATCATTGCGTTATTATGCCTTATCTAAAATATCATGCTGCACAATGGACTAATATTACGTACAGTATAACGGACTAATATTGCATACTGCATAACGGAATAATATTGCATACTGCATAATGACTAATAATGTGGATACAGCGCCATATACCGTAACACCGCTCCAAGGGAAATCATACAATGTTTCCCTCCAATTGTAGAAGAGTATAAGGTGATGTATACAAAACAAAATAAATTTCTTCCAACCAATATAAACACTTGATACTATAAATCCTACTATTTACAAATATTGCTATAGATATTGCATAATGAATTGCATACAAATTAAATTTACAAAATATTATCTCTCTCACTGTTTAACGATTATTACATACAAATTAAATTTACAAAATATTGTTTCTCGTTCGTTCTTACTACATAATGATTACTACATACAAAATCAAATATATAAAATTTTTGCTAGGGCAAGTGAAAGGAGTAAGCCAAACCCGCAGGTTTGTCTCCCCAATCACTTCCTTCGCCTCTCTCATAATATAAATTCAAAATAACTCAACTAGTGTATATGAGTCTAGTCGAAGATTTCCAAATGCTACAATATACATCAGAGCGACGATGATGTATATATCTAGAGTCTGTCGCCCTGTGCTATAATGTATTATCGACCCGCTCCTGGATTCTTTGGGCTCGCTCCTCTCTTTCGCCCCCTTCCCAGATACACTAATCTTCCTCCAGTCGACTCCGTTGACGGCGTCCGTGAGGCGTCACTCCCCGGAACCGGCGACGATGTTCCCTGAGCCCCGACAGACTCCCGGCTTGTGCTTCTTCCTCGGCCTCGTCCCAATTGTCGCGCTCCCTTGGTCGCTTCCGCCAACTCTTCCTTATGCAGTTGCACACGCGCTTTTTCAGACGCTCCCTGCGCCTTGCGCTGCAACCTTTGCGCTTCTATAATAGAATGATAGTGATCGTCCTTGACTTGACACTTGTCTTGGACCTCTCCTCCTGGTTCTTTCCGCGAGCCTTGAGCTCCAGCGGTCGTCGCTGTGGTCGCTGCGATCCTTTGCTCCTGTATCCTCTCAGCGGTCAATGAACCCACTGGCACATGAGTCAACAAGAATTCGTTGCGGTATTGTATAGCCGCCATCCTCCAATCACCTCGCGCGCGTACCACTTTTCTAATCTCCGTAAATACACCCTTCGTGATGCGATCACAAATAGCAACGAAGTTCCAGGTGTACTTGTTATCCATATTCAATTGTCTGAAGTATTCTCGGACTACGATAACTCCAGTGTTCTGTGGAAGGTCTTGAGCAGTTAGGATGAGTTCCTGATATTGTGGTAGCGATTGTAGATATGGCTCGTACGCAACATGCGATGGGTCTACCGCCCAAAACCCATATCCCGCTTTAAATGGTAACCAACGCATCTGCGCTTGAATATGGTAATCAGCCACACTCTCCCACTTATCTAACATCTCCCGAAGTAGGTTAGCGCTATGGTTTTGAAAGGAATCATCTCGCAGCTGACATCTCGCGCTACGATGTCCCTTTACCCCACAATATCCACATTGAGAAATGAAGACGGTGCACGTGTGAAACGAATGGTCGGTCTCATTACACCAACGACAGACCTTATGCGCCGCCTCTACTACCGCATCGCACGACTTTAAATTGTGCCTTGTGCTGCCGCACAATTTGCACCTACGCGCTTGTGGAAACCAGGCCCTCTCGTATATGAGGTCTCCAATCGGTTTCGCACTTCCTTCCTTCCCAATGTCTAATACGATGTCGTCCTCTCCGGTCAACGGTTGTCGATCCGGAACAAAGTAAACATCCTCGCCCTTGTCCTCTATCTCCAATATTTCCTCCCGCGTTCGTTTCGGATATGTCTTCTCCACCGGAAGATCTACTCCGAACACCTCTACTAACGTCTCCGGCCAGCCCTCCTTAACAGGTCTATCAGCCTCCGAGTGGAAGGGAGTACCAAACCCGCGGGTTTGATTCCCGAACCACTTCTCCAAAGCTTCTGGCGTCGGATATTCCATCGACGGTCGGTCTCCCAAATCTCCGATGTTCTGTCGATATACTCCTTCGAATATCGCTAATCCTCTCCTAACCATCGACGTATTCTCTAACGATTGGTTGAAGAACGGGGTTAAGAAACGCTTCATCACGTCGGATTGGATTCCCCCTTTCGAGCGAACGTATTGATCTCCTCCGAATACCAATGGATGACGCTTCAAAACTCGCGCAACGATATCTGCTAATAAACAAGTCACCATGTTCGACTCAAGCACCAAATAATATTGTAGCGACGCACGGGGTGGCGCGCAAATGTTCCAATACACTAACGCTTGCCGCTTGAAGTGGGATTTGAACTCCGCTCCCGGTGGCGTGTTGTATTCGCCATACGCCTCCTCGTACTTCTTCTGCGTCTTTAACTTAAAGTCCCAATTATACAACAAGTGTGCTATAAAGCCCATACCAGTCTTGGCAGAGTTGGGATACTCCCTATAAATTCCAATATCCTGTGCCCATAGCAACAATAGCTTGGTGTCGACAAACGGTCTCGGCAATCTATCTTCCAGATCAGTCATGGCGTTGAAGTCACTCTCCAAATCGCTCTGGACTCCCGATCCCACCTTGACGTAATCTTGGTTGAGAATAGCCTCTCTAACTTTCTTGGGTAACATCCTGGCGTCGATACGCTCCGCTCCGTGCATACCTCCTCGCCTGCATACCTCCAAAATCTGTTCCCTAGGATCCTTCCCCTTCCGATATTGTGTCGTTATGATGGGCTCCGGTCTCTCTCGATCCGCCCTCACACGCATAAACACATGAGTCACACCATCGGCCGCACGAATTTGAATACACTTGCTGGTCAAACATTCCTGATGGGACCCTCCTTCATTGTCGTAGAACATCACCCTCCAATCCTGCAGTGATTCCTCCGTTTTCCTCCACTGACGCTGAATCTCGTCTGATGGGGTCCACATGCGCTCGATAGCCTTGTGGTCATCATATCGGGTATAAGAACCCTTCCTCCTCAGCCACGTCTGGTCTACCTCCTCGTCATCTGGGAATGTAGCCACCGCGACCCATACCTTGATGTACTTATCCAACCATCCGAATAGCTTACTCTCCTTCCCCGGAGCTCCAATCTTATCCAACGTGTCGTAATCTGTGATCTGCATTGGGACATCACGCAAGAACTTCGCGCATAAAACTTCCCGTAGACAGTCAACGTTCCAATGGTCCGCCATTCTTACCATCGGCAAGAATCGTATCGCTTCTCGCGACTCCGGATGATCTACTAATATCGCAGGTTCGGTGCCGTCGGAATAATACACCGGTCCGGGTTGAGATACGACCTGTGGAACAAATCCGGTCACTCTCCTCGTCTCCTCTTGATGTCTATCCGCGGTCTTATTATACTCCGCTATCCTGTTCTCAAATAACTCTTTCGCCTTCGCCGCTCGCTCCTCCTGCCGCAACGCGTCTATGTCGTCCTGATGCTCAGGCGTGAGGCTTCTCACTCGGTGAGGTGAAGTAAACGCAGTCCAGGGACTCGAGAGCTCCAAACCCGCGGGTTTGGTACCCGAGTCCCGCGCCGCTTCGCGCTGCGCCTCTAGGTCCTTATAGGCTCGGTACAGCGAAATGGCCGCTGCCGTCTCTATCAAACTGGGTGTCGAACAGGGTTTAATCTCCGTATACGGATCTAATGTCGTAACGGTCGGCGTAATGGGTCTCGGAGGTCGCTTTCCGCTGAAGTCGATACTGATCATCGGGTTGCTCATCGGGTAACCTCCCTCGTTATATCTAAGGAATTGGTGAGCTGGACATCGCGTTAATATCGGTTCCGGATGTTGCTCGTCTAATCGGTCGGGAATCGCTACGTCTTGCTTATTCATGCATTCACCACACTTGTAGAACAGCTTGTACACGCTGAAGACTTTCGGCGTCTCCTGATCCTCGCCTCGAGTCCTCCGGTACAGATGCATTCCGTCGAACTGATCTCGGACTGCAGGTAGAGGCTCCTCGTGTCGTAAATACATATTCATATGGTATAGTCGTGCGATTTCCTCGTCCGGATCTGCGCTAATGTCACATACGTCCAAAGCGAAGTCGTAGGGATTCCGCGTGCGATACTCTCTCCGCAAAACTTCCATCCGGTCCCCCAACGCTCTCATTCTTTCCCTCCGTAATTCTTTATCATAACTCTGCTTGTATTTCCCGTTTAGCTCCATCACGGACCGCCCATGGTAGTAAACGTTAGAGTCTTTACATCCTGGTCGCGCGAATGGTAGCTCCGCCTCCTCTCTGGCAGTAAATCCTCTGCGCGGTTGCGCTCTAATATCCCTCTCCATTATGCCTCGCGTATATACATATATATATCCCAATAAGTGCCGTTACGTAACCAATTACACTGTGGGTAAATCAGTTAGATGTCGCCGAAGGACAGACCTCCCGAACCCCCCCCCCGCCTTCCAGCAGTTCAGGTTCGACTCTCTAGATCCCGTCTCTTCCTAACTAACTATCCTCTAACCTATTCCCATGCATAGCGCAAAAACTTTGGAGATAAACTGGCCGTGACCAACTCACTTTTTGATGCCCAAACTACTCCCATTACTCGTACTAAACTACAGTAGTTAGAAAGGACTATAGCCACAATACTCGACTATACCAAACCCACAGGTTTGATAATCGAACATCACACATCCTGCAAACTACTGAGTGGGGTCCATGTACGGGTACGCCTCTGGTGCTACTAACCTTTAGCACCTTAGTTGCACTGTTGGCACCAATCTGTGGAAGTTGCTAAACTCAATTTATACTCCTACGTAATATAGCCGTCACCATGGTTTCTAAATGCTATTTTCCAGGCTTCACGACTTTTCAAATTACTGTTTATCTATAGACGAATTCTAAAACGCGTCTATACACAGCGTCTGGAATTGTCTTGGGTTCACTTTTCTAATTTTTTAAAATTTTTAATTTTTCCAAAATTTTGAAAATAAAATTTTGTTTTGATACCCACCAGACAAAACTCAACGCAAATCACCACAACCCCGCTCCTATGCATTTCCTTGTATTTGCATACGAGGAATGCATACGAAGTGAGTTGCGTCCAACACTAACTCTGTTTTGAGGCAGGAGACAAATTATAATCTCCCGTCTCGATACGTGTCTCCTCTAATAACACAATATCTTGGACCGGTCGGTCCAAGGTGTGCAAACCATTAGTTTTACACTTTTTTGGGTGCGGACACTTGCACCTAATTTTCATAGTGACTGTGCGCACTATGTTTTGCACGTCTGGGTGTATATGCAAGATCGCTCCCGTCTCCCAATACTTTCTCTTGACAATAGGTTCGGTTATCAATACGTAATCTCCCCTTTGGAGACTCCGAACCGTTTTGTACCACTTTGTTCTGGTGGATATGGTGGGAAGATAATATTCCCGCCAATATTCCCAGAATGTGTACGCCACAAATTGAGTCATTTTCCAGCTCTTACGACTATATAGGTCGGCACTAACGGGTTCTGATGCCGGCACAAGAAACGCTGGACTCTGCATTAGCAAATGATTCGGCGTTAATGCAACACCGTCTGGCAACATAGCTATCGGCCTCGAGTTTAGGGTATGCTCGATTTCAATGAAAGCTGTGACCAGTTCGTCGTCGGTAAGTTGTTTGTTCACAGGCAACGTTTTGGCAATGGCCTGCTTCACGGAGCGAACTAAACGCTCCCAACTTCCTCCTCTCCAAGGACTTTCTGGAGTATTAAATCTCCACTCTACTCTTTGCAGCAAAAGTGCTGCAGAAATTTCCTTATTCTGTGCCGCTTTATGAGCCGCGTTCAACTCGCTATTCCCTCCGACAAAGTTTGTACCCTTATCAGAGTAGAACGCCTTTACTAGTCCTCTCCTGGCCATAAATCTCTTTAAGGCCAGGAGCAGAGATTTGGTCGACATGTCTGCCACACGCTCAATGTGTATGGCTCTACTAGCCATGCATGTCAGTAGCAGACCCCATCGCTTGTGGGTCAGCCGTCCACTCTTTGCCTCAATCGGACCAAAACAATCCACCCCTGTGTTCGTAAAGGGTGGGTCATATGCCTGCACTCTCGCTTCCGGGAGTTCAGCCATCTCCTGTTCCAATACTCTGGCGTTCACCCTCTTGCAAACCAGACAGGCGTCATACATAGTGCCGACTGCCCTGCTTGGCTGCAATAGAATGAATCACTGTCTCGCTGCCGACAGACAGTGTAACTTTCCCGCGTGATGCAACCTCTTGTGTATATCCCATAGAATCGCTCTTTGCAATTCTATTGGGTGACTAGGGATTATCACTGGGAACCGAAACTGTGAGTTTATGTCGACAGTCTGGATTCTCGATCTATGACAAATTAAACCCTTATGGATTAATGGACTCCATTTTCTAAGGGGTTTATAGAGAACTGGTCGTTGAGCCGATAATAGATGGAATTCCTTTGGGAAGGCACACACTTGATAATGTTTCAAATGCTTTAATTCCGCTTGATCAATCTCATCCTCTGTCAGAGGTTGTTTCAATTTCCGAATTCGCTCACTATTGGTGCTCAATGGTTCTCTCAAATGTTTCGAATGTTTTAAACAAAGGTACAAAATGTATCGGCTTAACCACGCAGTTCTTTTACAAATTGTCAGCCAAGAGGCAGACGAATTTAGTAATTTGTCATAAATACTACATGGCTCTAATGCCAGCGACGGTTGTCCGCTAATTAATGGAAGTTTCGAATCCAAACCCGCAGGTTTGGAAACCAAAGACTCCATTGTGTCGGTCATTTTCTGTCCGTCACTTACCAATTGTAACTCCGGTTTAGTCTGTAAGGGTGGTTTTACGTCGTAACTTACCCTTCCGGACCTAGTAGTCACGTAAGTCTGTTGGTCTGACAGGTCTCCGGGCCGCTCCAATGACTCTTCAGGCCGCTCCAATGACTCTTCAGGCCGCTCCAATGACTTGTGTTTGGCTTTAGACTTCGACTTAGAGACTTTCTCCACCTTGACTTCTGCATCTTCAGGCATCGGATTGGTCACAATCTTTAGTCGCTCTGGCCAATGTTCCTGTGTCCTCGTTAGAAAATCAGGTCCATGCAACCAAAACTCCTGCGACTCTTCCTGACAGAATTCCGCCGGCATTGCACCTCTCGAAGTTATGTCGGCCGGGTTCAACACTCCCGGACAATGTCTCCATTGTTCCTTCGTCGAAAAGTCGACGATCTGAGCGCGTCTATTGGCCACAAATGTCTTTAGTGCAATATTGTCGGCCGCAATGTATACTAACACCAAGGATGCGTCCGTCCAATAGAATAAGGTCAATGTCGTGTCTAACTCCTCAATTATCTGCTTACTTACCTCGACCGAAACTACAGCCGCCTGTAACTCTGCACGAGGGACAGTCATGTATTTTACCGGCATTGTCTTTGATCTAGAAGTTACAAAGGCCGTCTCAAACTTGTCCTGACTTACCTCTCGGCGAAGGTAGGCTACCATACCAAAGCCGGTGTCACTTGCGTCACTGAACAAATGCAGTTCGAGATCAGCTGGAAATACCAGCTGATTCGGAAAGTAGGAACGGGGTACGTCTATGTTTTTCAATAGATGTAACTCGGCTTCCCACTCCCTCCACTGCTTTGCATGTATAGGAGATATTGGTTCGTCCCACTCTAAGTCGGACAACCAAATTTTCCTCATGCACGCTCGTGCCTGTAATATAACCGGACTGATAAAATTCATCGGGTCAAATAGTCTACTTAATGTCGATAAGCAAATCCTCTTTGTCAAAACTTTGTCTGGGCTACTGGGCTCAAATCTAACTCTTACCTGGAACTTATCTGAGTTCGGGTTCCAAGCGAGTCCCAGTACTCGCGCCATGGGGATTGGTTCTACCCCCAATTCTATGTCTCCGCTCCCGCGATCTTTCACCGGGAACGATTCTAATAGGGCCTCCGAGTTCGTAGTGAACTTGGTTAGAGGAAATCCCCCTGTAGCCAAGCACTCTTGCAGGCCGTGAGCCACTTCTATGGCTTGTTCCGCTGTGTCCTTGGACACCAATCCGTCGTCCATATAGAAGTTTCTCAAGATGGACTCGATTACTTCTACTGGGTACTTACCAATCTGGGCTGTTGCCGTTTTCTTTAGAACAAACAGCGTGCCATTCGGACTATCGCGGGCGCCAAATATCCTTACGTACATTTGGTATGTAACCACTGGGCCGGATAAGTCTTCATTCTCGTACCAGAGAAAGCGAAGGCTATCCTGGTCTGCCTTACAGGCTCTTACCTGGTGGAACATCGCCTCGATGTCACAAGTAAATGCGAATCGCCGCTGTCTAAAACGCAACAGTATTCCAATCAAATAGTTGTTCAGGTTGGGACCATCCATCAACTCTGAATTCAGGGACATACCTCTATAGACTGCTGCGCAGTCGTTGACTACTCGGACCTTGTCTGGCTTGTCAGGGTGAGTCACATAGTGGTGTGGAAGGTAATAAGTCTGGTCTGTCACTAAGTCAGGGTCCTCTACCTTCCCAGCAAATCCCTTGGCGAAATAGTTGTTGATCTGGGCGCAATACTTCTCCCTAATGTCCGGATTCTTCAACAACCGAGCCCTTACTCCGTTCAATCTTTTCAAGGCTAAGTTGTAGTTGTTCTCCAGCTTAGGTGGTTGTCGACGCCACAACATTCCAACTTCAAAATGTCCAGTCGGTAGCAGACGTATGGTATCTTCCATCATCTCCAGCGACCGTTTCTCATCAGTAGACATGGCTAGGTCATATCCACCGGGTTCCATTGCGTCCCTATCCAGCCATTCGACGGTTCTGGCTCCTGTCTCGAGGTCCTGGCGTATCAATTCCTTCTGTAATTCCTCCTCACTGTATTGGAAAATGTCTAGGTCTCGATATTTAGCCACTTGACCCTCCACTATGTCTGTATAAGTCAAAACGTTAGTCAAATAGGTAGCGTGGGCCGCTGAACCAGACCCACGGGTCTGATAACAGTAGTCCTCGGGTTCACTATCTGTCCGGTCATTATGAAGTGGTTCCGACAACCTAACATTATCAGGAATCAACTCCTCGTCTGACTCGCTAAAGTCACTATAGTGGTCAATACAGGTTCTCCTAAACTCGTCTATGTCTGGTGGTTCTACTAACGGTGGTTGAGTTATAGGCTGTAATTCGTCGTATCTGTTTATTGGCTTGTCGCCGCCTGTAAACTCATAAGACATGGGTACTCGTGTATACCAACCTAGTATGGTCCTATGGGCATGTGGTCCATTGACATGCGGCTCAGCTGGTCTCGTTTCCCATATCTGGTGTGCGATCAGCTGTTCTGCACCAATCAACATAGAAACATTCCTATAACCTACCTGGTGTCTGGGTATCCTGAGCTTGTCAAAATACTCCTGTGCTATGGGACTCATCGGCGGCACCTTACCTAACTGCCTGCCGAATCCCTTCATAGCTAGACACTTAAATCCGTCCAATGGCAAAGCTTTCCGTTCTTGTCGAGTGTGTTGGTCTCTCGGAAGTAGGGAGTCTAGTTCCACCGAAATTCTGTGTCCCTTGAGGTCTCCTACCCCGTGCATAGACTTCAACTCTATTTGGATCTCCTCGGCGTCCTGGAAGCTAGAAACGGCTCTCGCCACTTCCTCGTCGATATATGATAATGTGGACGCAGTGTCCAACATCACATATATTCGCTTCGATCCCTTATCGCCAGTGAGTTTCACCGGAATCACGCTAAATATTTCCGACGTGGCCGATGATAAATACGTCCGCGCGCTGGTCGATGAACTATCCGCAGTGAAACCTTGGCAGGTCACTTCTCTTGCGCTCGACTCGCCATCCTCGTCCGACGAACCTGGTTGGTAACCATCGTCCTGGATGCCGGTGTACGTATTCCTCCTTATCGATACGGGTTCTTTGCTCCCCTTCCTGTGAGGATTTCGCTGTAAGTAACGGTCCGTTGGGGTGTGGAAATCCGCATGTAGCAACTTGTGGTGTAGTCTGCCGCATTCCATGCATCCGTCCTTGCTGTTCGGGCACTGCCGCCGTACATGACCTGGCGCAAGACATGCCCAACAGGTGTCCAACGTCCGCACTTGAACTCTTCTCTGTTCCGAATTTAATTCTTTGAACCGTCTGCAACTATCTAACTTATGGTCGTCAGATCTTACCTCCTTTAGTAAACAGTATTGGCAACCTACAAATCCATCCGGCAACTCCTGTTGCTTTAACCTAGGTCTATCTAACCGCTCACCTGACCATACTCGCGAGTCTGATCTAAAGGCTGGGGTACTCGAATTATATCTGTCTACTGAGTTAAATGTCACAGTGGTCCTGTCATCGTCAAAACTTACCATAGACTTACCGGTAACAGGCTTAGACTCCCTCATATTCTCTTCTGAGAAGTTTGATTTCATCTCTGCTACTGCGTCTGTGGCTATCATGTCATGAATATGCTGAAGTGTCAATACTTTACCTTGGCCCTCCAACTTATTCTCTAATTTGCGCCATTTCTGTCGGTAACGCATGTTTATACGTCTTATTACGCTTTTCAAAACTTCGGCGTGATCACCATGATGAGGTAGATTCACCGTCCTCAAGATGTCCAATGCGTTCGAAATAGCGTTCGCTAAGTTCAACAGCTCTAACGGAGTTGTAATCCTTCCGCCCTTACCCAAGTCTTCTACTATCGACTGCGCCATCTTCGTTTTATTCCCGTAGATGTCGCTAAGCGTCTTCATCGCTAATTCGAATGCCCGTTCATTGCCGACGAAGTTATCAGCAATGGCTCTAGGTTCTCGATGGAGCATCTGAAGCAAATAGTTGAACTTCTCGTTGGGAGTAAAGGTGCTGTTGGTTAGCTGCTCGTCGACATAGGTTTTGAAGGTCCTCCAATGCTTATGGTTACCCATAAACTTCTGGGGTTGTTGCGTCGGCAGTCCTTGCCTAGCAGCAAACTTACCTATGTCCCTAAGGGTTGCGTCGTTCCGGGTTAACAAATGGTTTAGTTCCGCAGGGTTGTTAAGTCTGGTCCTTTCCCGGTGGTTCCAACTTACCTGCTCCGCGTCCGTCCTTCTTTCCTTATAGTTTCGGGACTTCTGACGTCTCATTTCTTCCTCTTCATCGCTTGACTCAGTGTCAGTCCTTAGCGCTCGCGATGGTTTGCGCGCCGAGGCCCTGACCCAAGCCTCCTCAATAAATTTTTCCGCCGAATTTTCGAAA